>CAUYLG010021294.1:0-26794 GCA_963573385.1 Cacajao melanocephalus | reverse complement strand
ACTTCATGACTAAAACACCAAAAGCATTGGCAACAAAAGCCAAAATAGACACATGGAATCTAATTAAACTCCAGAGCTTCTGTACAGCAAAAGAAACAATCATTAGAGTGAATGAGCAACCAACAGAATGGGAAAAAATGTTTTCAATCTACCCATCTGACAAAGGGCTAATATCCAGAATCTACAAAGAACTAAAACAGATTTACAAGAAAAAAAACAAACCCATTCAAAAGTGGGCGAAGGGCATGAACGGACACTTTACAAAAGAAGACGTATATGAGGCCAGCAGACATATGAAAAAATGCTCATCATCACTGGTCATTAGAGAAATGCAAAACAAAACCACATTGAAGTATCACCTCATGCCAGTTAGAATGGAGATCATTAAAATATCTGGAGACAACAGATGCTGGAGAGGATGTGGAGAAATAGGAACACTTTTACACTGTTGGTGGGAGTATAAATTAGTTCAACCATTGTGGAAGACAGTCTGGTGATTCCTCAAGGATCTAGAAATAGAAATTCCATTTGACCTAGCAATCCTATTGCTGGGTATATACCTAAAGGATTATAAATCATTCTATTATAAAGACACATGCACATGTATGTTCATTGTGGCACTGTTTACAAAAGCAAAGACCTGGAACCAACCCAAATGCCCATCAGTGATACACTGGACAAAGAAAATGTGGCACATATACACCGTGGAATACTACGCAGACATAAAAAAATGACGAGTTCGTGTCCTTTGTAGAGACATGGTTGAACCTGGAAACCATTATTCTCAGCAAACTGACACAAGAACAGAAAAATCAAACACCATATGTTCTCACTCATAGGTGGGTGTTGAACATGGAGAACACATGAGCATCACACACTGGCATCTGTTGGGGGTTGGGGGACTTGGGGTGGGACAGCGGGGTGTGGGAGGTTGGCGAGGGATAACACTGGGAGAAATGCCTGATGTAGGTGACAGAGGGATGGAGACAGCAAACCACCATGACATGTGTGTACCTATGCAACAGTCCTGCAAGATCTGCACATGTACCCCAGAACTTTAAGTACAATTAAAAAAAGAGAGCACTAATCCCATTTCTAGCTTCAGCTCTGGTATTAACTGTCTTTAAAACCCCGGACAAGTCATCTCATCTGTCTGGGCCTTTACTTCCCTCTGTAAAATAAAGAGTAGAAACTAATTTGGATTGGGTGATCTCTGGGGTGTCTTCCAACTCCAAAGATCTGATTCTGTAATTGCATCCTGACCTTAGATGTGTACAAGCACCTTCCATGCACCCCCACCACTGCTTCCCACTCCGAAAAACGAATCCTGCCGAAAGTGTCCACTGTAATTTGATGCTAAGCTCAAGACCCCCCTGAATCTACAACATCCCCTCAAGAACAGACAACACTTACAATCAGGGAAGCCAGTTCTTTTGAATAAGTTGCTAATGGGGTGTGATTTTTGGAAGCAAAATGTTAATACCAAAAACAGAAAAAAAGAAACAGTTCAAAACAAACGCTCCTCTCTCTTAAAATCACCGCTTTTCTACAGTGTTACCTTGACAACTTAGCGCTGGCTCTTTACATATGGGGGGTTTTCAGTGTGGGAGAAGAGGGGTGTCCTCCTCCTATTTTGAGATTTCCTCTTGTTGCATTGAAAGGGAAAATGTCAAAGGTAGAGCCCCAAATCCAGCAGAATGTATGTACACAGGGCATCTTGAGGGAGTGTCATCCAGAAATAATCACAGGTGCACAGAATTAGGACGCATTCTGATTCAAAGTACATTCTTTTTTCTATTTCTCATAACCATAACACACATTGCAACAGCCTATAAAATGTTACATTTTTGGACCAGCACAGTTACAGAGCAGAGAACAACAAAAGTGCCTAAAAAATAATTGCATTATTTTTAGTTACTGCAGCCAAAGATGTACATATCAGGTTGAGGGGACAACTCCGAAGAACTGTACCCGTCTGGAAATGCTAAAAATATTGCTCCCCCTCCAGCAACTGAAATTTTGAGCAAAGACTGAGGAAGCGGCAGGTAGGGAGATCAAATTAGAATTTACGTCTCTCAGCTGTAATAAGCTTGCTATCGGGGTTGGCAAGAGCTCAGGGGTTGACAGGGGTCAGCTGGGGACTCAAGTGTAAGGAGCAAGTGAAAAAGGGGCAGTGTTGAGCAGAAGAAAGAGAGGGCTTATCTCCAGCATCTAGCACTACAGAGCAGAGGCTGCGTGGAGAATGGCTGCAAAATCAGAATTGGTGGTAGAAGCAGTTTCCTTTCTGGTTGTGAGTATGAGCCCGGCAGACACCATGAGCGCTGTTGCAGGGGAGTGAGCCTGTGCTTGACACATGTGTTTCCCATTGATAGCTGGAGACAACCCAGTAGCTGTGAGTCGGTCTGACAAAGCCATATTGAAGTACAGAGTACGGTTTCAAAGCAGTCAGAAAAAGAACGGGAATGCTGTTCAGGAAATTCTTCAGGCATGGGCAGGGACTTGGCTGCAGTTCTGCAGTTGGAAAATCTGACTGGGGCAGCTTCTGAGCACAGGCTGGGCCTGCTCACGCTCAGCGGGCCAAGTGGCCACCTCCTTCAGAGCTGCTCAGCACACCCTGGGATCGCCAGCGGTTTTCATCGGCCGGTTGGTGAACCGGACAAGAGAGGTAGGGTACTGTTCAGTTCTTGCCTTTGCACGCCTCTGTTCACTTTCTAAGCTGTCTGCCTGCTGTGTTTGCAGGCACTCTGAGTTTTTAATGTGTGTGTGTGTGTGTGTGCGTGTGTGTGTGTGTATGTGAATTAGCAAGTTACAACTTGGTCATTTAAACAATTGGTATGGGGCTCTCATCTGTGCTTTTCCCCCTTTAACGTCTGATTTTCAGCAGGGCAGAGAGACTTTTTTTCTAAGTTAGGATTTAGCTGGCAACATTATTGTGTAAAGAGAAGTATGTGAATTCCTTACGTTGTCACCCTGCTCCAACCATCTGTAACTTTTCCTTTCTGCGTGGAAGGACCGTTCGCTGGCAAGGAAGATAATTTTAGATGAAACTGTCTATACTTTGCTTCGCAAGAGTTTTAAAAGGGGGAGGTTTTTTTTTTTTTTTTTTTTTTTTTTTCCTTTAGCAGAAAATGGCTCTCATTTTAGGAGGGAATCAGAGTTTGAAGTTTCTATGTTGGATGACACTCTCAGAGTGTCGAAACAGATACGTGTGTATGGGTTTCTAAAATCTTTTATAGGGAGTTTGACTGTCATTATCTGGAATTTGATTGTCAGTGATATATTTGCCTAGAAGTATGCTGGATCAACATTTGTAATTCTGTTTCTGTAATCATTTCCAATTTTTTCACTTGAAGTAATTTGCAGTTTTACTCTCAAAAAGTACTTCTGTATTTTAGGAAACATAGATAAAAAAGTAACAGAAAATGGCAGTTTACTCAAAATTCTTCTTAAAGGACAGAGACATAATGGTGTGAATCTTATTTCATCGATTGCTTGGTTTTATTTTACACCTTACTGAAAAAGAGAGCTTTTTATAAAAAATCAAAGTTTTAAAAATTTTCAGCACAACAGGGATCTCAGTTTTCCTCTTCAGTTTTGGTTCTTCGCTATCAACTCTATTGCAATATAGATTTTTTTCTCTCCTAGGAAAGCTATACCTTGTTTTCTGTACAGCATTTAGAAAACACACAGTACAATGTTATTGCCTTTGAGAGACTGGTTTGGTCCAGGCAAAGCCGAGCTAAACCTTACAACTGCTTTACGATGACTAGCACCGCAGTCTGTGACATTGTTTTTTTTCCGAAGGGGGCTTGGCCAGGACTCTGGTTGGGGAGATGGATGAATGAATGGAATCTTGGATACTTCTTGAGTAGCTGAAGAGGGACTAGACCTCTTAGGGTGGATCCCTGTGACAACAGGTGTGCGTTTACTTGTGTCCTACAATCTTTAAACAAGTAGCTAATAGAAGAGCCTACGGTTAATCCTGAAAGAAAAGTAGAAAGCCGGTGTTTCTCATTTCTTCCTCTGCACAGGACCTAGAATGAGTATGCACATTTTCTGTCCTATTGGTAGAAGGTCAGGATTTTCAGCCAGCAATTTTCTTTCTTCCTCCACTGTGTTGTACTTGGAGAAGGGAACTGAGACATGACTGGCAGCAGGATATCTTTATTCTAAGAGATAGCTCATGTACATTTTCCTTATTAATTTCATCTTTGTGTTGGGGTGGCTGGAGGAGGGCTTAGGGACCATAGGACTTCAGGAAAGGAAAGGGGGTGTAGAAGTCAGGACGGACTGTGATCTTACTTTTTATTTTTCCCCTCTAAAGTGCCTAATAAGTGAGCAAAATGCCAAGACAGATTAGGAACTGGCATGAACCATAGCCAAGCGCATTGCCAATGAAAAATGGAGCCTTCCATGAGCTTGAGTGTCATTCTCCTCTAAATTTAGCATGTGTCAAGCATTAAGCAGAAGAGGAGTGAAATAGCAACTCCAGGTTGCAGGATTGTAAAGAGCAGCGCCTGAAACTTGGTAGAAACTCTAGAATAGTTTCTCTCATTTTTGGAAGTAAAGTAGGGAAAAGTCAAGCTCTCTTGACATTTGAAGAGGAAAAAGTAAGTAGAAGAAAGGGGAAGGATACAGAGGAAGAAATCCAGGGCAGAGGTAGAGGCAGTAAAGGGAGAGGAGTGGCCACGCCACAAACTGGGCAGTGAGTGTCGAGGGAGGAGCCCTTGGCACCGGAATGAAACACACGTATTAGAAACAGCCAAAGCCACCAGGCACTGATTGTTGGACTGGAAATGTGCAGATACTCTGTGGCCTTGGTGAAGAGAATTGTTTTAGCCACTTCACCGCAGGAGACAGCAGGGTCAGCCTGCCTTGCCTTCTGGAAGTAATCAGAAAACACATTTTGTAAGAATGGCATTGCCTGAGGGTTCAGATTTCCTAGGCAAGGAGGGGGCAGGCTCTTAAGGCCTTATTTTTAACCCATATTTGTTCCTTGCAGAGACATTACTGCCGGGAGTATTGAGTGAAGAGACCAGGTGGAGATGGTGAGTAATTCCAGGGAACAAAGCTTGTTCAAGTCCCTGCGCATGGTCATTTTATTACTAACATAAACTTTAGAGAGAGAGAACCAAGTGTTACATATGCCTTATTCTGTTGAAGACATCTCTTTAATTCTACTTTTTTATTTAAAAAAATCTCCAAGGACACATACTGCATTGTTGTCTGTGCGTGTGTTGACCATCCCAAATCCAAAAATCTGAACTCTGAAATGTTCCACAGTTTGAAGCTTTTTGAGCACTGACATGATGCTCGAAGGAAATACTTATTGGAATACTTCAGATTTTGGATTTTCAGATTTGGAATGCTCAATGGTAAGGATAATGCAAATATTTCAAAATCCAAAAAAATCTGAAGTCAGAAACACTTCTGGTTTCGAGCATCTTGGATAGTTTCCTAAGCCATGTCTGAGGAACGTGTTGGTACTGGGGGCAGAAGTGGGGTTGAGAGAGGGAGGAAAGGTAGATGTGGTCAGAAATCTTAGGTCAGATCCTGGCCCCATTCATCTTCAGATCTCACGTTTCCCATCTGTAAAATGATCTGATACCTCCGAATGTTTTTCTGTTTTCACAACCTATGATTTGTGTAATCCTGAGGTTCCTCCTTTTCATTAAGAACAACTCTTAGTCTGTCTCCCTTAAGGCCGCACGTTTGAGTCATTTCACCATTTCTCCATTTTTTTCCTGGACTCTTTCTTTACTCTTCTCTGAGCATATTTCCTTGAGCCTTCTCTCGACAAAAACTGTGGCTCCTTGAACTCACCTTAGTCATCTGAACAATGCACATTCCATGGTGAGTACTCCATACATTTGTGAACCACAGAGGAAGAGGGTGATTGTAGGGAAAGGGAGAATCGTAAGAAAGAAAAAATGGAAGGTGGGATCATCTTGAGGTGGAAGAAAAATGGTTATATTGTGCACTGAGCTCAGGGTCTGAGTCAAACACAGACTGAGATCCTGGCTGTGAGGCCTTAGACAAGTTACATTGTCTCCAAAATGTGTCCCAATGTTCTAATCTCTAAAATGGACACGATAAAAGTGTTTACCTCATAGGGTGTTGTGAGATTGTACTGATAACGCACTTAGCATTGTCCTTTGCACGCAGTAAGCACTTAAATATGTCAGACATATTAATACATATGATCAAGATGAACTGAGATAGCACCAGGCAAATCAACAAAGAGTGAAATAGGCAGATCAAGGTAAAATGAAGAATTGAGACAACCAGCAAAGGAGGGGATGTTGTACTCTGAATTGTCTGGGTTACTTTTCCTATGTTGCCCAAATTTCTCTAGAAATACCACGTTTCCCTTTGTTTCACTTTTGTTTGCCACACAGAAGGGTCTTCATTATTGTTTCAAATTCCTGTTACAGAGTGTGAAGTGCCTCATATAAAGGAAACCATGTAAGCTGTAGCCTCTGACCCGCCTCTCAGACAGGTCTGTAGGACTCAGGAGAAACATGTCACCGTGGTTCACTAAGTATATAAATCCTGTGAGATTGGTTTGCTCAGAAAGCTTTGCTTGTGGTTGTGTTAATGGAGCCCCGGGTGTGTAGGAGGATAGGGATGCAATCACTTTATTCTTCTTTTTCACTGATAAAGCAATGGCACCTATTAGAGCAAGCACAATTCCCTGATAAAAACTATATTGCCGGGGATTAGAAACTCCCTCCTTGTTCAGACCACTTTTCCTTGCTGGTGTGATAGGATCAGACTCTCTGGTGAGCACCTTGACTTCCAAATAATATATTGTGAATACCTGGAAACCCTGCTGTTACTTGCTGGAGTTGACATATTCAGCCACTGAAAATATTTTCATCGAGTTCAGAGTAAATAAATATCAGGGAAAGCACCTCTCTCTAAATGAATCATTTGACCACATCTAGTACTAACCCTGATTGGGGTTGTGGTATCAGCGCTGTATATTCAATGAAAGAAGACTGCTCCAGGGTAAGGACAGCAGGGAACAGAGCCACGCTGTGTTCCTTTCATTCCTGTTGTTACCTGTGGTTGACGTCTCTCCTCTCTCTTGTTCTATAATCTTTCTAGCCCTTTCCTTCTGTTTCTTTATTGGGTTCCATTCACCCTTGCAAAATTCTTTTTGTTACTTTTTCAGTGTGTGCTTACCAAAGTCCTTGTCAGCTTTCCTCAGGGGTCAGGAATATTGGTAATAGGCCAGTGTCTGGACAGCATAATTTTTTCCAGGTAATGAGAAAGATTAACTCCTAACACTGGCTGAGACCTTTTGTCTCTCTCTCTCTCTTTCTCTTTCTCTCTCTCTCTCTCTCTGTCTCTGTCTCTCTCTCTCTCTCTCTCTCTCTCTCTCTCTCTCTCTCTCTCTCATGTTTCCAGGCTGCTGATCCAAAAAGCAGGTCATAAACTGGCAACCCAAAGGTTTGGAATACTATAGGTACATTTTGACTCACAAAGTATTGTTTTTTCTTTAATTGGTTACACATTTAAACATCCTAAGATACCTTATAAAAGTCTAGATGTCTAGATCTTCTAAAAAAATGCTGAAGATGGGCATCCCCGATCTGATTTCTTGGGCACAGCGGCTGGTGGGCTCTGGTCAGCTCCTGTTCTTTTGAGAGGGCATATCCACCTCATTCATTGACCCCACCTTCTGACTTCTGTGTGTTTACATTAGTCCGCTCTGTTTTTCTAAAGAGCATTTCTCAATTGAACCAAAGAAAGTAGACAGTGATTTGAGTGACCATGTTTTCTGTTCTCTCAAGGGTGGTGCATATTCCAGATGCATAGGAGAGAAGTTAGGGCGTAAGTAAGCTGTGGCTTCATGCTCTGGGAGAACACTGTTGAGATAGTCTAAGTATCTATTGGGCAGAGTTGTAGGAGGACAGTGTGGTAGCCAAGAATGCAGGTCTCAAAGTTAGGCATCCCTTGGTATAACACCTCACTGGCTTATAGCTAAGACCAAAAACTTCAAATGTGATAGAAATTTGAACAGTCCCCACCTCTGGGGATGGGAATTGATTAAGAAAAGGCACAAGGAAATTTTCTTGGGTGATAAAAATGTTCCCTCTCTTGTTTGAATATTGTTCCCAAAGATGTTCGGATCTGTAACACTCACTGGGCTATGTAGCTAATAGCTGTTTATTTCACTAGAAGTAAATTATACCTCAACAGACGTGCATACACATATACATACCTACATGAAAGCATACAAAGTACTTAGAAAAATGCATGATCTTTAGCCATTTTTATCATGCTTGTTTCTAGAAACTGATTAAAAAAAAAAAAAAAAAGAAGATAAAATGACCAAAAATAAAATGAGTGCTTCTTTTCAGACCACAGGTTTCATTGCAAGCATTTGAGAGCACAGGTAATAGCTAAAGATTCTTGCCAGACATAATTGTCAAGGGAGAATCTACTGGATCAATTCTAATTTTATGAAACTATTGAATCACTATAGAAGGATGTGCCTAATTTGTTGTACCTGCTTTTCATGATGCTGTAAAAATTTATAGGCTTTAGAGACATATCAAAGATGGTTTATTACCTGGGACAAAATGACTATACTTGAGTAACTTGCACTCTGGCTGGAATACAGTAGCCACTCAATAAGTATGCAATAATGTGTCTTAAAATTAATATCCATATTGAGAACTTCTAGCTAAAACAATCACAAAAATATTGTTTTCATTAGTAATCACATTGTTATAACCAATTATTCACATCTATCTAGAAGCATGTAATATAAGAACTAAGAGAACAGATTTTCCAGTCAAACACTCTGGGTTCAAATGCTTGCTATGCCTTTAACAAGCAAAGTGATTTGGAGTAGGTTACTTAACTACTCTTTCTCATTGGCTCAACTGTAAAATAGAAATGATTGTGAGGCAGGTACTAATTATATGTCTGTGACAGTTAAATACAGGTAGAACAATGTCTAGCACATAGTGCCATTATACAAGTGTTTGTCATTTATGTGTGTTTTCTTTATGTCAAAAAAGTGATCTTCTTTTGCAGTTTGTCTTTAAATATTGCTCAGAATCTGTGTGTAGATGGTTGGTGAAAGGAATGTGAACTAGGAGTTCAACCACAAAAGACAGAAACCTGAAATTTATGGGAAACATACTGATTTTCAGTTTGGCTGACTTTGGTTTTGTTACTGCCTTACTCTGTGACCTTGATTAGGTCATTTTGCCCCCCTGAACCTTGTTTTCTCATCGGTTAAATAAGGATTTGGATTTTGTATTGTCCATGTTCCCTTTAGGCCTTGTGTGTCACTCTCTGATCTCAAGTGTTTGAGTCGTGTTCATTACTATTTTATTACACAGCTTGGTCCCCAAGTCACAGAAGAGCTGTAGTAGCTTGACTCCTATTGTCATTATCTGGTTCTGGTGGGAGTCATCCATGGGGATTTAGAAAGCACCAGCCTTGTACAACACAAAGTAGCTGGTTTGCTGAGAGGATCTGCCACTCCTATTAAGAAAGCTAACCATAGAAGTAGCCACAATGGGGTAGGTACAGATCCTCTGCATTTGAAAATGGCTCCATTAAATCTGCGATCAGTTGTTTGAAATGGTTTTTCCTTCACAAGGGCATTCAGTTAACATATTCTTTTTCTGGTCCTCAACTTGTAACATCAAGGACCAGGCTAGTTTCATATAGAGCCAAATCTTCAGCAATTCTTGCAATGCCTTCAAGTCTTTGCTCAACCATAGCCTTCTCCATGAGGTCAATTTTTCCCATGCTTTTAAAAATTGAGCCTGCTGTATTCCCCAGCCCCTGGTACTGCTGGTCTATTTTCTTTTCTTTTTCTTCTTCTTTTTTTTTTTTTCCAGGTGGGACTTTTTCTCATAGCATTCATCTCCTTGTGACATAAGTATAATATTCTTTGGTGTTTATGTTTGTTTTCTGCCTCCCCATCACTACCTCTTCCGATCACTATGAGATCAGAGATCTTTGTTTTTGCTCATTGATGTATCCCAGATGCCTTGAACAGGGCCAGGGGAGGACCTGAAGGACAGCACATATTTGCAGGTGGTGGCAGTGTTTACAATGCGTTCCACATTGAATATACTTCTATGGTAATTCTTAATACCTTACTTTGTATTCAGGAAAAGCTAGGCTTTTGCCTCAGCCTGTGAGTAATGGAGAGAAAATCAGGCCTGAGTTTAAGTTGAGACCCTAACCAACTTCATAGTTAGGAGTCTTTGAGAATATTCTTGCATTTCTTAGGACCTCATTTTCTTCACTTATAAAATTGTTTTAATTATATTGATCTCCCATAGGGTTGCAGAAATGTATACACTGATGTATCTGCTAATTCCTAGTAGAAATATGCACGTGTGTTTTACAAATGTATCTGCCTGAAAATACCTCAACTGGTACCTCATACATCTGCATCTCTAGGATGGAAAGAATTTTTGTTCATAATGATGTTGAAATATATCCTGGTCATCAGAGATAAATATTTTAAACTTAAATACAAAGTATGTTATAATTTGGGGAGACCTTGATAATATTTATTTTAAAACTGTACACGCAGCCAGGCAAGGTGGCTCATGCCTGTAATTCCAGCACTTTGGGGGGCCAAGGTAGGCAAATCATCTGAGGTCAGGAGTTCGAGCCCACCCTGGCCAACGTGGCAAAACCCTGTCTCTACTAAAAATATAAAAATTAGCAAGGTGTGTTGGCAGGTACCTGTAATCCCAGCTACTCAGAAGGCTAAGGCAGGAGAATCACTTGAACCCGGGAGGCAGAGGTTGCATTGAGCTGCGGTCATGTCACTGTACTCTAGCCTGGGGGATACAACGAGACTCTGCCTCCAAAAGTAAACAAACAAACAAACAAAAAACTGTACACACATATAGTTTGACCTGGTATCTGGTTTCTCAGGATTTCTCTGAGGAGTGTGTTTGGACCTATATGAAACGTGTATGCTCTATGTCTATGGCTTTCAATAAAACTCCTATCCTGGAGTCTTAAAGATTCATGTCTCAAGGCCCAGTCTCCCTCCTCCTTGAAGTCCAGATTCATTTCCAAGTGCCATTGTAGTGTTCTTCTTTATCTGTCTCCTTGTCACTACCTCTTACCATCCCTTTGGGACCTCATGTGCCTTCAACATTAACACAACTGTCTTTCCCCCCTCAGTCCCCTGCATACCCTATTCCCCTCCTGCCCACCAAGCCTTCTATCCCCATGCTGTTCCCCGTGGGCTACCCTTGTGCACCTGGCTGCTTATGCTGAAACCTTGGAGTTCTTCTTGACTCCTGTCCTTTCCCACGCCCTGTGTCTCAAGCCACAGAGAATCTTGTTAGCTCCGCTTTTCCACGACGTTCCAAATACAGCAACTCCTCACCTTCTCACCCACCTCTCTGTAGGCTTGGGCCACTGTCCTCTCTCTGCAGACAATTACGGTAGTCACCGGCCCCTGCTTTCTACACTTCCATTCTCAACCCTACAGCCCATTCCCTAGAGAACAGCTAGAGTGATCCTGAAGTGATCTGCTCATCCCATTTCCATGCCTCGGTTCTGCAGCGGTGACTGTTGCTTTCTGTATGATACCTGAGGTTTTTACTGTGGCTCTAAGCTCCTGCATCTTCCCCCTTCTGCCTGTGCCAAGCTTATTTTGAAGCATTCTCCTTTGGTCCACTCTGATCTAGCCACACTATCCTCCTCACCTGCCAAGCGAGCTCCTGCCTCAGGGCCTTTGCACTTGCTGGTCCTGTTTCCTCCGACTGAAATGTTTCCCCAGATATCCTCATGCTTTACTCTCTTGCTTCTTCATTTTTCATTTTCAAATCTCTCCAGGATGGACAGACTTTCCCAATCATCCCTTAAACAGGAGCTCCTTAACACCTCAGCACGGTTCCCTCCTGCTGCTTCTCTGGTTTTCTTCATAAGACTGATTTCCAAGAACAAGTTGAAAAAGTTACACGTTCGTTATGATAGGTAACAAAAAAATGACTAGAAACAACCTCGTACTTGTCTCTGAGTTGGTTAAGTTAAATATCATAGCTGTATACCATTTAAAACAGTCTAGCTGTTTTTTTAAATTATGTTTTTCTAGGACTGTCGCTTAGTTATGTTAAGTGGACCGAGTTAGATTTAGACTGTTATGTAAAATATGCTCATTTGTGTAAAAAAATATATAAATGTGAACATAGACTGAACATCTATATTGAATAAAGCCTGAATATGTACTAAATATTTCTGTAAGAATGAGAAAAAAGCTGAAAATACTGGGTTGCTTCAGTGAGGTTAGGCTGAAGGTATGAATGAGAGATTTGTTTAACTGCATGTTCTTTAATTTTTTTAAATACATGCAGTTGTTGAATTTGTTTTCAGTAAAACTTGTTCAACACTTAGGTATTACATATCTAGCCAAGAATAGGAATATATAACTTTCAAGTTAATCCGAATATTTGTTTAAAAAGAAACTGCCATTCTTGGGCTAGTTCACATAAATAGGTGTTTGGTTTTCTGGATGAATTTGATAAGAAAAAATATGTTGTCACATCAAAACTAAAAGTGATGAATTTATTACCATTGTCTAAATTATGCCAAACAGTTTTGATCCAAGACGAAAGCCTTGAATGGATGGCTGAATAAAAACAACTCCCCAAAGCAAACAGTTTGAAATCAGAGACCTAAAAACTAATATGGCTAATGGATGACTATTTCTGTATCAGGATAATCCACAATGGCTCAGATTCCACAACAAACTCTAGAAACTGGAATGAGCCTTTGAGGGAACCTATGCCTACTCTTTATATAAACTGCTTATAATCCCATGGTTATATAATTCATGTTTACTTTTAAATTCACTAAATTTTAACATGCAGCATCACCAAAAAAAAAAAAAAAATAGAAACTTACTTGATTTGTGTCATTTGTCTTATTTCTAAATTAGATAATGTAGCCATTAATCTTGCTGTATTTTTTTCTACTTGTTAGAACCTAGGAAGTGCCCTGCCTCTTTCTGCAAACTCGCCTCTTACCCTCTCCTCTGAGCTCATTCAATCCAACTCTTGAGATTGAGTTCTTCAGGCCGTAGTGCTTGCTCCGTCTTCTGCTGAAAAGCTTGCCCCCACCCTCAGGGGTCACCTTGTCACCTGTCAGAATGGCCTTCCATGACCAGAGAGGGTCACTGCCTATTCTCTATTACAGATACCTCTTTGTTTTTTCCTAACAGCTAACTTTAGTTCTAGGGGTTTTGTCTGTTGAGTTGTTCATTGTCCATCTCTCTTATTAAAATATAAGCTTGATGAAAGCAGAATATGATCATTCTCATCTTTCTGAAGGCCTTTATCTCTAAGACCTACGGACATATATAGTAGATGACAAAATATATAAATATTTTACTGTTGAAAAATAGATTGGGATTGGAATTCTTTTTGAAGGCCAACTCCACACTTTGCTATGTCTCTCCCTGACAGTATGTAACTGAACAGAGAACTGCACTCATAGCACCTACCCCTGTAAGCTCCTTTATGGAACAGGAGCTTTTGAAGTCTGGTGGGTAGCAGAGTCAAGCATTAGTAAAATGTCTGCCGGTTCCCCTCCTTGTTCTCAGCTCTGCCCTATTGTAGAGTTGATCATGGCCTGTACAATTTTATAGCGCCCCCCCCCAAAAAAATATTAGGAAATTTGATGGCATTGATGTGTTTTTAGGAAGTTTACTGTTTTGTTTGTTTGTTTGTTTACAAATCATCCCTGACAACTTCACAGTGGGTGGATTTGTATAAAGTTAGTAGGCTCCTCTGACTGGTGTTGAGCTGTGATGACGCTACTGGAGATGGCTACTTGGTTGTCACAGAGTCACTGAGGTGTTGGTGGTGGCTGACCTGGAAGAAGTTACACAGGGCCACACAGCCCTGAAGGAGGTTCTTCACGAGTTCAAATCATGACAGTGGATCATTTTTTTGGGACTGCTACATTAATGTCAGGCTTTAACTCTGTAATGCCATGAGATCCCAGGTAGAAATATTTGAATGCCTGAGACCATGAGGTTACAGCTCTCCAAACCATGCTTTAGTAATATGACCATTCAGAATGACCTTCTTGGGAAACTCTACATCTAAAATATTTGACAGCTATTGAATTAGTTAATTATTGTGACTAGTTATACTATATAATAGCATTGTCTTGTCTCTCAGTAGTTTCTTCCTATCCAGTGTCAAAGCAACAGAAAGTTTTACTGTATTCATTCTTTGGGAAATATAATCCTTTTGCATTCTGTGTGCAAGAAACAGATGATCCTTAAGTCAAATGGATTTGTTTATAAACAGGTCAGCGTTGAAAATAGCTTTATGAAGGAGTAGAGTAATGCTTTGGATTTAAGCCTGCTTAGCATTAGTATAATAGCATGTACGTTTGGAAAGACAAAGTTGTATAAGTTTTTACTTTTTTACTTCTGATACAGTTATTTACTCATTACTATAGAATACAGTTTACTGTTTAACATTGGCTTGATTTTTATTCGTTTATTCATTCATTAAACAAATGCACACTCATTCATTGAACAAATACATTTTGCTAAAAAATGCATTTGCTTTGTGTTAAAACAAATATGAGAATAAGGTGAGTCACACAAATGTTTGGGTTTCACAGTGCATATAAAGTTTAGCCTTACGCTATGTGATAGTATACTATTGCACAATTGCATTATATCTAAAAAAAAAGTACATACCGTAACTTAAAAACACCTTACTGCTAAAAACAATTGGGATAAGAAAAAACTGAAAATATTAGAAATACAAACAAGTTAAAAACATAAATATGTACTTAGAATGAGAAAGGAAATCGAATTATTAATTTTTAAAAGATGACATCACAAAATCTGGAAGGATAATATTGCTAATAATTAACTGTCTCACATACTTTTTCTGTACTTTTTGGTTTTTAGCCTTAAATTGTCTCTTCATATGACAGCTATATGCCACTATCACTTTCTGTATAGCTAACAGAAAGATAATTACTTTTATGGTAGTTTTGACAGAACTTTTTAGATATTGATGGCTGCAATACAGAATGTATACAACTTTACATAGAGACTTTCAAAGTATACATAACTTACAAACCCAAGTATTCTGGCTAATTATATTTTCCATGATCCCCATACAAAATAAAACACATATGGAACATTTATAATTATATATGCCCAATTCAATATATTCTTGACAGTAGAGCATTTGTTTAGACGAGGTATCAATGACAGTTGAATTCAGCATGTGAAATTTTGCATATCTGATAATTATGAAATGAACTTTTGACTAGCTTCTGTCTTTTCTGCTACCCATATATTTCTTGTGCTGGCCCTTGTAGGTCATGTTTACATTGCATCGTGTCATTTTGTCTTGTTCCTTCATGTCACCATGCTTGGTGAATTAGAGCTATGTGTGGAAGGAGTATTCCTAGAAGACATTCCTACACCAGGAGAGCTAGCAATAATGTACCTCTACATGAAAGCGCTGCAAACCATACAAACATATTCTGCATTCAAAGTATATGAATCACTAAGTCAATTTCTTCTTAGATGTCCAAAATGCATGTAAATCCTCCAAAGCTAACATGAGAGGAAATCAGAGTACAAAAAGATAGGGTTTAGCTAGTTGCAATTAAAACATCTTTCAAAAATTTTATAAAATTGTATAACTATTGTCATGCATTACTGGGGCCTCTCCTGGGGCCTTCAAAGGCCTAGGGCCTACCCAAGTGAAGAATTAAAGTTTTAACTTCATTTCCCTAGACAGTAAATTTGTTCCAGGAAAGAATAAGAAGAATTATATATTGGAGATTGTCATTCCTCTTTTGTTTTTATCTTTCAACCTGTTTTAATTTTTGATTAGAAAAATGAATGTACTCAGCATATCTAAATTTTCCTTTCCATGCAGGATTCTTTATAACAGATGTATCCATTATCATATGTTTGCATGGCAAGGCTTCCTGTTATAATTATGTGTAGAAAATTGCTCATCCCCTTCACTGTTTCTTTCTTATGTATTTTAATAAGTTGGAGACTGGAGTTTTCTATTTCATGTGACTCATTAAATGGGGTGTAGTGATGACATGCAATAAGCCACTATACCATTCAGCAGAAGATCCAAGTTGTAATCCCTGCTCAGCTTCTAATTTGCTGTGTGACTTGAAAGGGAGCTACTTCCTCCTGGTCTTGAGTTTCATAGCTAGTCAATTTTGTGTTGAACAAAATTAGTAGTTCCAAGGAGCAAAGGATTCTGCAGAGATGCCGTAAGGGTAGCCGGACCCTGCTTTAAGCAGAGGAATTCTGCTTTTTTTTTTTTTTTGCTATTTTACACACTGGAGTTTCTTTCAAGACTTTGTCTTAGAATGATTACCCTATGAAAAAAAAACAAACAGTGAAAGCCATTTTTTAGATGTTATCCCAAATACATAGAATCACCTGGGAGATTTTTCATAATGTTTCACCCTGAGCCCCAGATTCTAATCGTGGAACTCAAAATTTGTACTGTATTTGTTCAGTTTCTTTTGTATTTTGATGCATAATTAGGGTTGAGTGACATTATTCTAGACCAATGGCATGCAATCCTGTCTGTTCTGAGAATTATCTGGGGAGCTTTAATAAATACTGATGCCTGGGTGCTACCTCTGTGATTGTTACTTACTTATCCTGTGAACAGATGTGTTTTTTTATTGTTTTTTTTTTTATACTTTTTATTTATTTATTTATTTTGACAGAGTCTTCACTCTGTTGCCCAGGCTGGAGTGCAGTGGTGTGATCTTGGCTCACTGCAACTTCTGCCTCCTGGTTTCAAGGAATTCTGCTGCCTCAGCCCCCCACGTAGCTGAGATTACAGGTGCCTGCCCCCACGCCCAGCTAATTACTGTATTTTTAGTAGACAGGGTTTCACCATATTGGCCAGGCTGGTCTCAAACTCCTAATCTCAAATGATCTGCCCACCTCGGCCTCCCAAAGTGCTGGGTTTTCTGGTGTAGGCCACTGCACTTTGGGAGTACAGATGTTTTTAACAGCTCCACCAGTAACTCTGATGTGCATCCAGGGCTGAGAACCCTTAGTCAAGATAACCACTGCATTCTGCCAAGTTCTAACAGTATATGTATGAAAACAACAAATCACAAGCATGCTATCTATGCCTCCACCCTCTTATAAACATTTATTGAACATGTCATTTCCATTTTATAACTATGTTTATGTAATGACACCATCGGTTGGGGTGAATGACAGAGAAAAGGCAACTGCTTTAGTGGCAATATCACTAACTTCTGCACACTGATTTGTAAAGAGTTTCTCACTGTTGATCTTGCCTATGAGAATCCTAGATTATTGTTCAAGACCTTACCCTGCCACAAACCCCATAGCCCTGCACAAGCAGGTTAACTTCTCTAATTCTAATTTGGCTCACTCATAATTAGTTGATTAATATCAAAGGAAATTGCAGATGTGATTCTAAGATTGTGTGATCCTTTTCTTTAATTCACAGAATATCATTTGATGGAAAATAAAAACCTAATTTCTTTCAGGCTTATAAAACATTCTTTTCACTTTTATTTGATCTTCATGTTTAAAAAGGCCAGTAATTGATGACTTTGTTGTGTTCTCATCTTCTTGTAACACATTCGTGATCTGCAGAGGAATTATCAGAAGCTGAGATTTAAAACTGAGATCCTCTTACAGCATAAAGCTCAGTGCTTGGCTAGGAACCCAGTGCTTTGGGAGGCTGAGGTGAAAATGTGCAAGCATACAAACAAGAACTTGCCCATGGTATTTAGCTGGAACCTTTATGTACCCCCAGACAGCAGCAGAGCTAGTAGCAGATGGAAAATCATTCATTGTGTCATCATTTATGCATTCTGTTTTCCATTCATTCATTCCACACACATATTCCAACATATACTCATATTAGGTACTGATTTCAACTCCAGGGTATGTGTTTGGGATGAGACAGATGCCATGTAGACCTTCATGGAGCATTTTAGTTAGCCATAAGGAAGAATTCACTCAGTTTTTCAAATAGAATTCTACTGATGCCTAACGGCCATCAGTTCTCTAGAGGATTTTTAGATTGTATATGTTCATTTTAATGATTATCTAAAAATCATAACATAATCCTATTCTGAATCATCCAGAAGATAACCTAATAGCCAAGGATGTGATTTTAGGGCCTGCGTTTTGGTTTTTCATTATGGTCACTTTGGTAGCACATATTACTAATTTAATTGCTATTGGCCAAGAAGAAAATAAATGGAGTAGGTCTTATTTGTAGGGACTGCAGCATGTCTACATGATGGCCAAATGAAGTAAAAATAGGGGCTGTACCATTATCTGAATTGAGCTGGGCAGTGGGGTTTCTGTATCACATGGCTATGGCAGAGTAGAGATGCTGTGCTCAGGAGACCTTGTACCAGAGCCCTTGGTATCACATTCATGAGATTTAGTTTAAGGCAAATCATCATCCTTTGTAGTACTTTGTTATTTTCCAGTTTGAGTGATAGGCATTTTCTAGTTTTATTTAATTTTAAAATTTGTTTTGGTTTTAGAATTGGGTAGAAGTGATATGTTTATCTAGATTTGTGTTGGCACTTAATTAGTAATTTTAGTATAAAGATAATTTGTGTCAACAGCAGGGACTTGGAAAACCTTCCTTATTTTAAAGGGCATCAACATATTACTTTATAATATATTGGCAAACATTTTTCTGATTTCTCTCACTCTACTGTGCTTAGCATGTAACTAGTTCATCCTCTCATTAGTCTACGAGCTAATGTTCACATTTCACTTGACTTTGACCCTCCTTTATGTTTCTTAAATAAGTTGGATGAGAACATTCAACTCACAAAGACTAACTCAGGGGGCAGTTAGGTATTTACTACACTATTGCTTGATGAAGATTCCCAAATCAAGTGGGATTTCAGCTGTGTGTCTGCAAGGACCCCTTTTAAATCTGAAATAGAGGAGTGGTCCAAGCTGCCACTGTTGCCACTGACTGGCAATACAGAATGATTGTGTTTGACATTTTTTAACCCCCCAAATAAACTGCCTGAGTAACATTTTTATATTACTAAGGTGAACTGTTGGGGTTAACTTATTTTCTTCAGTAATTCTAAATTTTTCCTTCAGTGTGATGGGTCTTTGAGCATCTCCCCCACAAAGATGTTGGAATTCTGAGTCACTTGGAAAATGGCCTCCTAGGAGTCCCTTTCCTCCCAGTATGTTTGTGGCTGTGGCTGTGGCTGTCTCAGTGCACATCAGAAGTGATGGCTGTGTCATATGAGAGGGCTCAAGCAAGCATCCAGAGAAGCCACTTTTGTCCGGAGGAAACAGATTTTTAGAGTTGTCGGAGGTTATAAATGTAAAGACGGCAGCCAGCCATAGCTCTTCATCAGTTGATTTTTTTTCCCCCTTTATTTTTTTCCTCTTCTCTCAGCAGTTTAATGTGAGTGCTTCTCTCTCGCCTTGTTTATTTCAGATGCCTCAGGAACAGTACACTCACCACCGGAGCGCCATGCCTGGCTCCGAGGGGCCACAGGTATACAAGGTGGGGATTTACGGCTGGCGGAAACGATGCCTGTATTTCTTTGTCCTGCTCCTCATGATTTTAATACTGGTGAACTTGGCCATGACCATCTGGATTCTCAAAGTCATGAACTTCACAATTGTAAGTAAAACCACCTAGGTTTGTTTAGCTCTCTTTGCGGAAGGGAAGCTTGGGGCAAGATGATGAAGGAAAGTGGAAAAGCAATGTCATTATAGCAGGACTCAAAGATCTGTAACCTCCTCATATTTGGTGAAAGAGCATTTCTGTTCAGATTGAATATGGATATTGACTTCTATTTAATCTTAACTGTCCAGGGGCTGGTAATCCAACTTAAAGATATTTCCCTCCTTTAGAATCTCCTGTATGTTATTCCTCCATTTTGATAACTGTTTCTTTAGCCTGTAGCTTTCAAGCACTTTGATTAAATAATGAAGGAAGAAATAGAGAATAAATTCAAAGTATTAAGTTTTCACCAATTGTAGTGATTACAAAAGGTTTGATGAAGTAGAGAGTTGAAACATTTGCGTAAAATTAGACTATGGGTATTACATATCAAAAATTTTAACTATGCTTGATTATCCATCACTGATGAGTTAAGAATATCGTCCATTTTTCAGAGGATGATTCTCTTTGCCACTAGTCTGGGTAAGATGGAAATGAGAGGAATGTAGATGTGTTTTATTTTTTTTAAGAATTTATGTTTCTTCAATGAAATTCCTGCTATTGGTGTTTGGGGTCCCTGTGCACACTGGACATTTACTGTTGAAGTTCAAATGAAAGAAAATCCTGGAAAAATGACTTTTGGAGTTCTTCTGAGGTTTTATACTTAGAAATTCTGATCTATGCTAGCAATATAAGTAGTCTAACTCATTAATGAGGAAATAATGGGCAGCAATCTGCTATGCTAAAGATAATTTCCTTTCTTGTTCTGATGTCAAAAGTAAATAATATAGATTGGCAATAAAAACAACTCCTAGGTCAGGCACATTGGCTTATGCCTAAATTCTAGCACTTTGGGAGGCTGAGTCAGGAGGATCACTTGAGCCGAGGAGTTCAAGATCAGCCTGGGAAACATAGCAAGACCCATCTCTGCAACCAAGCAAACAAACAAAAACAAAAACCCTTTTGGTTGATAAATAAATATGACCTTAACAAAGTAACATCAAGTTTTCATGTGATAGTCCTAAGTATCGTAGTGGATATTTGCATTTTCTAAATTACAAAGTTCATTTTTATCCTTGACACCGTATGCATAGTCACACTTTGTTGCCTTTATTCATACATTTTCTTCTGCTTGGAGTGCTTTGCTCTCTTCCCTGTCTGGTAAAACTTGTCTTGATACTCCTGTAGTTCCATTCATGTATTTTTTATTATATTTACCACTCAGATAACTTTTATATGTATTTCGCAGACAAACTGAACTTTGAGAAAGGCAAAGGCTGCATGTTTTCTGTGTGTGGCTTTGTCCATCACTTATGTTAGGGCTTCTTGGTGCTTGACTTAATTAGGACTCTGTAAACCAAAGTTATAGATGCTGCTTCAGGCATCAGAATGGCTCACTTTTTAATATTTGTGGTTAAAGCTAGGAAACTATAAAATCAAAAACGTTACCTTGATGTTACAAATTTCTACCTTGAGGGGAGAAAATAATTCAGTTCTTTTTAAACATCTTTTTTTTTTCTCTATGTATTTATTTACAGGAAGGGTCTCACTTTCTCATGGAGGCTGGAGGGCAGTGGTGTGATCATAGCTCCCTGCACATGGACTCCTGGGCTCAAGTGATCCTCCCATCTCAATCACCCAAGTAGTTAGGACTATAGACACACACCACCATGCTTGGCTGCGTTTTAAATTGTTTGTGGAGATGCGGGGGGGTCTCACTATGTGGCCCAAGCTGGTCTCAAACTCCTGGCTTCAAGCAGTTCTCCTATCTCAGCCTCTGACAGTGCTGGAATTACAAGCATGACCCATGACATCCAGCTAAGAGTTCAGTTCTTTTGAAAAATACAGAATATCTTCTATATTGCTGTAGTAACTTTGGAAGATTATATGGTCAGTTTCCATGGGGTTGTAGGCATCCAAGGTAATAGTTCTAGAGGATAGAGCACATTAGCTTCTGTTTCTGGATCAGACTCGACCAATACTTTTCAACTTGGACTTTACTTTCTTGAAATACAAGCAGAATTCAGAGAAATGTTTAAGCAGGAGAGAAAGATGTAATCAGGTTTACGTTATAGAGAGCTTGCATAGGTGAGGAAGCGTAGAATGGGGAAAGTTTGTTAGAGCTGAGGGCTCTGGAGAATGCCCTGGGTCCATTTGGCCTTAAGTCCCAGTGACCACAATTGCCATCTGTTGATGTGCATGTCCTGTGATGTTTTTAATTTGTATTTCAAAAACTTGTAAATTAGAAAAACTTCTCTGTTGCAATATTAAACAGCAGAATACAAAAGCTGGGGCAGTAGCATGGACAGTAAAGGTTAAAAATACATTTAAAGGATGGAATTGGTATACCTTGACTTCTGGTTGGATGTAGGGTTGAGGGATCAAAAGACATTTTGGAAGATTTCCGCTTTTAGGGTAGTGAGATGGCTGGGTCGTGGGGCCTAAAAAGCAAGATAGAGTTTATGACTTTTCCACTGTAACTTGGCTAGGACTCATGTGTACCCCTAATCCCCTCTTTGAAGCTGTCCTCTTAATGCCTTATTTTTTGTGATTTTTACCAAGGCTGTCATGAATTTAATTTATAGATCCTGTAAGATTTAGGGGTAGAGGAAGTGGAAAATAGGAGCTGAAACTTTGCCGACTGTGATACTATACAAATATGGCTCCTAGAGTGTGTTTTATCTGGAAAGCTTAACAGAAGTATATGTAAATGTATATTGAGCACCACTTATATGACATTAAGGTAATAATCTATATGAAATCGGCTCTTTCCTGTAGTTAACTAAATTGATTGCTGAAGTTGAGAGTCCTTAAAGCTTTACCAAACTAAGTACTTACTGAGGTAAGAATAATGCTGTTATTAGCCATAATTGGTGCTTTATAGCCGTAATGCATTTGAGCAAATAGAACTGAAGTGTTAGAAAATTGGTCTTGCCCTGCAAGTTAAAAGCATGTTTTCCATCAATCACAGTATAAAGGATATTCTTTTAGAATTATAATGCTCTTTCACAAATAATAATTTACTTTCAGTGATGATCTTGGGGAAAGAATGAGGTATTAAGCAATGTTATATTGGAAAAAGAGCAAAAAAAAAAAAAAAAGTCAATGAGATAGCAGTAAAGCAATTTAGGCAGAGATTTTAAAATATAAGTAGGGAAAGTCCTAGCCAGAGCAATCAGAAAAGAGAAAGAAATAAAGGGCATCCAAATTGGAAAGGAAGAAGTCAGACTGTCTGTTTGCCGATTATATGAGTGTATACCTAGAAAACTCTAAAGACTCCTCTAAAAGACTCCTAGATCTGATAAACAAAATTCGGTAGTCTCAGGTTACAAAATCAATGTACACAAATTAGCAGCACTGCTATATACCAAGAGTGACCAAGCTGAGAATCAAATCAAGCACTCAATCTCTTTTATAATAGCTACAAAAAATGTAAAATACGTAGGAATATACTTAAGCAAGGAGGTAAAAGGTCTCTTCAAGGAGAAACACAAAATGCTGCTGAAATAAACCACAGAAGACACAAACAAATGGAAAACCATCCCATGCTTATGTTACTGAAAGACTCAACATCATGAAAATGACCATACTGCCCAAAGCAATCTGCAGAGTCAGTGTACTTCCTATCACAATACCGACATTATTTTTCACAGAATTATAAAAAACATTCCTAAAATAATTGTGGAACCAAAAAACAGCCCAGTGGCCAAAACAGTTCTAAGCAAAAAGGACAAATCTGAAGGCATCACATTACCTGACTTGAAATTATACTACAAGGCTATAGTAATCAAAACAGCATAATACTGGTATAAAAGTAAACACGAAAACCAATGGAACAGAAGAGAGAACTTAGAAATAAAGTCTTATATTTAAAATCAACTGATCTTTTACAAAGCATGCAAAAACATGAATTGGATAAATCTAATAAATGATGCTGGGAAAATTGGGTAGCCACATGTTGAAGAATGAAACTGGATCCCTTTCTCTCACTGTGTTGAAAAAATTAACTCAGGATGGATGAAAGACTTAAAGACCTGAATAATTCTAGAACGTAAAAATTCTAGAATAAAAATATCTAGGAAAAGCACTTCTGGATACTGAGCTAGGCAAAGAATTTATGACTAAGACCCCCAAAACAAATGCAACAAAAACAAAAATAAATGGAATCTAATTAAACTAAAAAGCTTCTGCACAGTAAAATAAATAATCAGAATCAACAGACAACCTATGGAGTGGGAGAAAATATTTGTAAATTATGTATCTCACAAAAGGACTAATGTTCAGAATCAACAAGGAACTCTAAGTAAGCAAGAAAAAAAAAACCCCAATTTCTTTAAAAAGTGGGCAAATGACCTGAATAGACATTTCTCAAAAGAGTTGATATAAATAGCCAACAAACATATGAAAAAATATGCAACATCACTAATCATCAGGGAAATGCAAGTTAAAATCACAATGAGATACCACCTTACCCCAGCCAGAATGGCTATTACTAAAAAGTAAAAAATAAAATAAAATAGATGTTGGTGTGGATGTGGTGAAGAAGGAATGTTTATATACTGCTGATGGGAATGTAAATTAGTACAATCTCTATAGAAAATAGTTGGAGATTTTTCAAAGACATAAAACTAGACCAATCATTTGATCCAGTAGTCTCACTGACGGGTAGCTACTCGAAGGAAAATAAGTCATTATATCAAAAGAAGACCTGTGTATGTATATTTTTTGCAGCACAATTAACAACTGGAAAGATAAAGAACCAACCTAAGTTTCCATCAACAGATGAGTAGATAAGGAAAATGTGATATACATACACCATCAGCCATAAGAAAGAATGAAATAATGGCTTTTGCAGCAAGTTGTATGGAACCAGAGGCCACTTTTCTAAGTGAAGTGCCTCAAGAATCAATAATCTGATACCACATGTTCTTATCGATAAGTGAGAACTAAGCTAAGGGTATGCACAGGCATATAGAGTGGTATAATGGACACTGGAGACTCAGAAAAGGAGAGGGTTGAGGGGTGGTGAAGGATGAAAAACTACCTGTTGGGTAAAGTATACACTCCTCGGTGACAGGCGCCCTAAAATCCCAGAGGTCACCACTACACAATTGATCCAGTTAACCAAAAACCACCTCTACCTCTAAAGCTACTGAGGAAATAAAATTTTAATACATAGATATGTGCACACATACATAAAGAGTGACTATTTTGTATGTCTGGGTTCTTTAACAGTTTGAGATTTGGGAAAGCTCACATTGTAATCAAACCCCCTGAGTAATGACAAACTAACGTGTGATGTCATCTGAAAGTGTTTGTGAAAACTTGATGATATATCCAAGATTGAAAATCTGGAATTTTACTTTTTTGTCAGACTTGCGTTCTGTACTATCCCCAAGGATACATGCCAGAAGAGCCTTTCCAGTATAGCAATCTGGACAAGCAACTTACCAAGTTTTCTTTGTCTCAGAGGTAAATCAGAAGAAAAGTTATTTTGCTTTCCCCTGCTCTTTAGCAGAATAATCCAGTATTCATTACTGTTAGGATACAGAGACTATACTTTTCTCTTCATTTTCTCCCTACACTGGAGAGTGTGTGTTTTGCCTAGATTGTAAACACCCACAAATAGACCTTAGTTTATCACACATTGTACTTATACAAAGGAGCTAATATTTATTAAATGTCTATTCTGTGCTACTCACTGTACATGGCCCTTAAAATATTTTAATTTTCACAACTCTACAAATTTAGTGTTGTTATCCCCACTGTACTAAATGAAAACCCAAGGCTCAGAGAAGTTGAGTGACTTGCTGAAAGACACTTAGCTAGTAAGTGAAAACCTGGTGTTTAACTCCCTGTCTCAACCTTTCCACTATACTGTACCTCCTCCTCCAAATTGCAAAAATGATCTGGCTCTTCAACAAAATTCTGAAGCTGGAAAAATAGCTTGTTTTCTTTGTCTACCCTGTGTCATAGGTCACTTTTATCTGACGTATACAGTAACGTTTTCTGTTTAGAATAGTTCCCTGGTAGTTCTGAATGTTCAGTTTTTATCTCATTTCTCCTTGCTCTGTAGCTGAGGACATTCTCCTTGCATTGTTTCCATCTTGCGTTTTGTCCATTTGCTGTGTTAACATAAGCATTTAATATAAACTTAATATCTACTCATAGGTTGGTGGAAAACCCAGTGAGTTAATTCATGTGAAGCATTTTTGGCAGAATCTGACACATAGGAAGGGATGACACATAGGAAGTGTCAGTGTTGACAACAGAAAGTCATGAGAGACCCTTCATGACAGTATAGTAGTTCAGGGCTCAATCTCTGGAGAGAGATTTTTTTTTCTAATTTCATTTTAGGTTTTGGGGTACATGTGAAGAACATGAAGATTGTTGCATAGGTACTCACATGGCAGTGTGATTTGCTGCCTTCATCCCCATCACCTATATCTGGCATTTCCCCACATGCTCTCTCTCCCTAACTCCCCATCCCCTGCTGTCCCTCCCGTATTTCACCCCAACAGACCCCAAAGAGTGATGCTCCTCTCCCTGTGTCGATGTGTTCTCATTGTTCAACACCCACCTATGAGTGAGAACATGTGGTGTTTGATTTTCTAGTCTTGTGTCAGTTTGCTGAGAATGATGATTTCCAGGTTCATCCATGTCCCTACAAAGGACATGAACTCATCATTTTTTATGGCTGCACAGTATTCCATAGTGTATATGTGCCATGTTTTCCCTGTCCAGTCTATCATCCATGGGCATTTGGGTTGGTTCCAGGTCTTTGCTATTGTAAACAGTGCTGCAATGAATATTCGTGTGCATGTGTCCTTATAGTAGAACAATTTATAATCCTTTGGATATATATCCTGTAATGGGATTGCTGGGTCAAATGGAATTTCGATTTCTAGGTCCTTGAGGAATCGCCACACTGTCTTCCACAATGGTTGAACTAATTTACACTCCCATCAACAGTGTAAAAGTGTTCCTCTTTCTCCACATCCTCTCCAGCATCTGTTGTCTCCAGATTTTTTAATGTTCGCCATTCTAACTGGCATGAGATGGTA
>CAUYLG010021293.1:0-34527 GCA_963573385.1 Cacajao melanocephalus | reverse complement strand
TTAGATTGCCATTAGAAAGGTGTTAGTGTTACACACGGGTCTGTTGGGGAGGAAATAGGGGCGGGACAGTGGGAGGTGGGGAGGTGGGGAGAGATAGCATGGGAAGAAAAGCCAGATATAGGTGAAGGGGAGGAAAGCAGCGAATCACACTGCCACGTGTGTATCTATGCAACAATCTTGCTTGTTCTTCACATGTACCCCAAAACATAAAATACAATTAAAATTTAAAAAAAAAAGATAAAAAATAGGTTCTTATTAGATAGAATAATGCACAATAAGTTAAAAGCTAAATTTAACATTTTATGGCAAATCACAGAGATCAGACAACTGTTTAAAATAGGTATAGACACTGTTCAGCAATCTCCCTAGGGTCAGTGTTTGTCAGTTTTTTTAAATATATATATGTGTGTGTGTATATATATATATATCTTCATGTCTTTCCTGGAGCTTCATATATATCAACGCACTCATATTGTTGAAATGGATTGTTGTAAACTCAATTCTTAACAGAGGAAAACAATTGTCCTCACCTGAGAAAAGTCTTGGTACGTCATTTGTAAATAATAATGTACGGTGCCTGCTTATTTATCACTTACCTCTCCTGCCAGATTGAGTACAGAACCCCTGCTTCTTTTATCTGCCAATATGACATTAGCAGCTAGGATGACAAGCATGTATTGTTTATGAATAAATGAGCGTATAGTTCACTTTAATTGGTTGACATATAGCACACAACAATAAACTTCATTCTTGGGAACTAAAAATTTGTCAGCTTTAATTAGTGTTTTTCAAGGAGAAAAAAACTGGCTCCAGGCATTAGATTTTTCTTTAGGAATGCAGTGTGTGGTATCCTGAAGTTATTCTTGATTTACTAAGCTTTTTGAAACTTGAGTGCCTTTATAAAGTAAAAATTGAATTTGACTTATAAATGTGAAGCTACAACTGAAACTTCTAATAAATGAAACAGATTCTCATTTTGTATGTTACCAATAAATATAAGATATGCTAGTAATACCAAAAGCTTCTTTTAGAAACAAATGAACATAATATATTATACTGCTGTTGAAAACAATAAAAGGAAGAGATCAATGGGTATTATCAACAAGTTTTCCATAAAGTTTCTGTTAACATTACAGGAAAAATGGGAACTAGAAATAAAAGCAGATGTGTAAAATTGCTTTTGGAAAATTAGAGTGATGTAAAAGGAATTTAAATAATTAAATCAGGCTCAGGAGCAGCATTTCTGTCTTGTTCTTATTGATTGATGAAAATGTGGCTTTTATATGGAGAGAGTACTAAGTGTCTAGAACAGCGTCAGGCTAAAGTGGACACCTGAAGTCTCCTTCTTTCCTCAGTGGATCAAACTGAACCTGCTCTACTTGTTTTTAATATTTTCCCACACTGTAGCCAAACCCTCTCATTCCATCTCCTCTATGAGGAAGCTTTCATCATCTCATCTTCTCACTAACCATGTGTCATTCTAATTCTAGGGCTATGTTCCTCTTTTCCAGCGCCTCTAATGGCCTGGCTTCACAACCACTAAGTTATGGAATCTCGAAGTATTCTATCAGGATACAAATGCAAGTATAGTTAGATTGGATATATTCAAATGGCATGTCTGGTTAATTATGTCTAGATTTAATTATCCAAGCTGTGAGGCTGATTTTGTCAGTTTTATATAACATTAGTAGAATATGCATCTCAAACTGACAATGCAGTAATGATTTTATGTTTATATATGCTCATTTCTCTTTAAGATTTATATTGTTAGGCAAAATACTAATAATTTTTGTTCCTATGTATAACACTTATTCATTTCCTTAATAAATATTCACTGAGTTCCAATACATTCCAGACACTGTTTCAGGCACTGGAGATTCAGAACAAGAAAGGGAGTTTCAGACATTATATAGATAGGAAACACAAAATGAACTGTTCATAAATCAAAATCGTAAGCACATGTTACCAACATTTGTATGGGCATATTTTAAATAAATGTGCCAGTATAATTCACAAACATCTCAGGGAAAATATGTCTCAAAATGAAGTTGATTTGTAACAAAGTGTAAATATAGATTCCATATAATATTAAAATTTTTGACCAACTTCTTTATACATGTGAATAGATTGCTCTTATTTTTATTTGATATTCTGGTTATTGAAGAGAATTAAAAATGATAGCTCTGTCATTGTGTTTGGTCCTATATTTCATTACTATTTTCATTTTTGAATTCACAGCTCATGTTCAGAAATATTTAATCTACTTATCCACTTTGTAAAAAAGTAACAAAGACAAAATAATTGATAAATCCACTAACTTTGACACAAATAAACTGTGACATGTCAAAATCTGCTGAAAACAAACAAGAGTGGTAAGTCATGAACAATAAGAATTGTGCCCTGTTCACAGCTGGGTCACCAGAGGTAGAAGCCACTGTATAGACATGATCATCTGACAATGTGCTATACATAAGGACTCACTTCTATCTGTGAATGAAATGTTAATGAAACCTAATTCCTCTCTTAATCTTATGGGGAAATTAAGTATGAACGACAGTTCTATTGTCTCTTTTTGTGCCCCACTGAAGCATTATTCTATATTAGAGACCACTATTCCAGATCAGGAAATTATTTATGGTTTTTTGACTATTAATAGATTTTAGTTGTCTTGACAAGATCTCTGTAGGAGTTTTTTCTGCTTGTAATGCAGATAGCTGCCAACAAAAGATATGGCATACTTCATGGTTACCCAAACCTTTTTTATTGTTGATATTTTAAACCTTCAGAATTTAAGTGTCAAACATTTTCTAGTAAAATAAACCTATTTTTAAATATGTAATATAAAACACATAAAGTTTTGGTAGTGAAGAATATAGTTCAAAAGTGAACTAATCTCTGGTTCCAGGTCTACTCTTATTTCTTTGAACTTAAATCTTTGTACCATCATGTGATGAATGTCACAGAATGTTAAATTCTTGAATTTAAATAAATTTTAAACTGTCTTCATGATGCCATAATTTTAAAAGATAAATAAGCAAAGATAATTTTCTAACATAATCACTGTACTTATCTACTAAAATTAATCTACTCTAGGTAATTACTCGAGATAGAAACTCAAATATGAATATTATTTATATAATGTTTCTCTCTCTCTGTATATATATATATATATATTACATATAAATAATACCAATGTCTTAAATTGCTTTGAATTATAAGTTAAGCTATTTATATATTAATTATATAAAATAAATAGCTATGTATATCCAATAATGGAATTATATATATTATAATTATATATAATATAGAATTATGTTTCATAATTATTATATAATTATATACGTAATTATATAATATATATGTATTATACAGTCACAATTGTCCTTTCATATTTTGAAGAATGTCAATTTAAATAAACATATGTTCCCATTTGTTTCAGTTTTCAATGAAAATGTATAAGTACAAACATACACAAACAGTGTTTTATAAACTCAATTTTAAAAGTTGTATGAAGTATGCAAAAGAAATATGCAGTGATTTTAGTATTAGTTCCTTCTATATGATGTTATTAAGGGTGAGTTTTTCTACATCTCCATCTTAGTCTATACTTTCAAAATTTACTAAATGAATACGAGTTACACTTATCAGGCAAAAGCAAACAGGGACAGGAAAATTAACCAATATGGCTATACAGTACAGACAAACATTTATCTAACAAAGTTGTATTTAGGTAAATAATTTCTTACTTAATTAAAAAACTAACTGCAACTTTATTTTAGACATGCAATTTGTCAGATGTTTTATTTAGTGCTACATAAAACTGATTTTCAGAAGTAAATACACAACAATCATTCTTTGTAGTGTATAACTTTCATAGTAATTCACATTTATAAAGGTGAGGTTTAAAATGTGAATGACTTTTGAAGCTAGGCAGACTTTATAAATGTACAAAGCAGCTAATTTAACACAAATAGGAATGGTTAGGGACTCTGGAAAACCAGAGAGTGCATGACCTGCCTGAGGACTTTCTCTTAAAACTTTCAACACTTTGCTAGCTGTAGGAAACATGTCCACAGGCAGAGTTCAGATCATAGGATAAAATTTGCAATCAGTAATTATAAACTCAACTTTATTCTTAACGAGAAATAATGGAAATAAACATGAAAACTGGAGGCGAATTTCACCATTATCGTGGTGAAAAATTATGCACAATGATGATGTAAATATCGAAGTATAAAGAAATGTATTCATGGTCACAAGCAGGAATCTCATGTATACCTATATAGAATTTATTTACATAAACTTTAATTGTAGCATTAAATGTGAATTAAAAATATAAATTAAGAATTATGATTTGTTCAAGCTTGATAAGGATGCTTTCCAGATTTATGTGACCGTTGAACTAAGTAAGATTCTTATAGCCTCAACTGGCTGCAGGTTTTGGGTCCCTTTAATGTGATATTAATCTCACTTAGTTTCTACACAGACATGACCAGATAAGAAATCTATCCAGAGGCTGCAACTTGCAACTTTCTAGAGTTGTTTCATGAAATTCATGCTCCTTTCCTTCAATCTCTGCAAGTTTGATCAAGAGTCCTGTTTAGATTCACAATTATCCACTGTCCTCATGGCTGAAATGTTGGACCATTTGGCTGTACTCTGGCATCTACGCTATTCTTCTCAACCTTGACTTTGAATATTGGATGGGATTCTCCACACACCTAAGTGCCAGATACCATTCTGCTCAAGAGGCCTAGCTTCCTATTGCCATGATGTCCTTTCTTACCTCATTTTAACATTGTCCACTTTACATTCCTTTTAAAAAAAGAAAAAAAAGGTAAGATCTTGCTCCATCTTACAAGCTGGAGTGGAGTGGTGCAAGTATGGTTCACTACAGCCTCCACTTCTAGGTTCAAGTGTTCTTCCCACTACAGCCTCCCAATCGTCTGGGACCACAGGCACAGGCAACCTAAACTAGATAATTTTTATACTTTTTGTTGAGATGCGATTTGCCATGTTGCCCTGGTTGGTCTTGAACTCCTGTTCTCAAGTGATCCTCCCACCTTGGCCTCCTAAAGTTCTGGGATTACAAATGTGAGCCATAATACCTGTCCTCATGTTTTATTCTCTTGCAGCTGAAATTCATCCCCTGGATTGGGCCTGTTTCATCAACATTAGGTCAAATCAAACCTGAGTATGACAAACTTCTTGGGTTTCTAAATATTTTACTTTTAGTTATGCTCTTAAGATACCAACCTTTAGGTAGGTGATCCTTTATATACAGTCCCAGATAATTTTTGCATGCCATATTTCTTCCCTTATTCCACATTTATGTACCACCAATAATCCAGAAGTTTTGAATGATAACACACGTTGAATAATACTATTAAATTGAGTTATATACCAGCATTAATTATTGTCTCCACATGGTACATCCATTCAAAAGTCAGCAGACTTGTTTATGGCAGAATTCCTTTTGACTATTTAAGATTCACACATTTTTAGGAGCTGAGAAAAGAGAAATCTTCCTTATTTTCTTGTCATTTAGAATTCAGTCAAAACACTGCAGACTAGAAATGACATATTTTGTTTTGACCCCCAAAAGTGAAGAGGAGGATAATCTGCAATGAAAACTGTTATATTGTGAATATTGCCACAACATGAGCAGGAAAAAAATAGACAAAGGGCAGCGCAAATATGCCTTTTAGAATTATTAACAGTAGAAAAATCCTTAATAGACACAACATAAAAATTAGGGGCATTATTATGATCATGCATAGCATAACATAATTTAAAATTCACTTTTAAAGAAATAGAAAATGTAAGGTATTCATAGGAATAATAAATCTAGGGTATAGAAGTCATATAATTCCCGCAAAAACCTTGGCTTCATTATTCTTCTATAATCAGTGACTTAAATGAGTATCTGTCAAAATGCATCAAGAAAAGCAGAAGTCGAGAAATTTACTCAAATATTATTGTTTCTGCGTCAGACAAATTTCTTCTCTGAAGATAAATCTCCACTTTCACAGCACTAAAATTCCAGTACTGGAAAATAACCTAGATATTTTGAGGAACACACATGCCCGGGGGCTTACAGCATGGTGAGCATGAGAGTCGAATTCTAAAACGAATTCAGAGAAATAGATTCCTACTCAGATAGTATTGGAAAAATAATGGGATGAAATTAAGAATGAAATCTTTAAAGAATGAAAAGTTTTTAATCATGGCATAAATAATCTGTAAAAGATAATTCTGTTCAATGAAGAACAGATGTAGGCCAATAGTCACTATTTACCTGTGAAAAGGCCAGACACAGGCCCTTTAAGTTCCCTTTCTTTGTCCCCTAAATAATTAAATCTCTTGTCCTTACCTGGACCTGTAAACTTTGATCTACCTTCAGCCTGAGCCAACATACAACATGCAACCCTTCCTGAAAATTGACTGGCTTCAGAATAAAACATTCTCTGACTTACTATACCAATATGCCACTCTTTGCTCCCACTTCTCCACACACCATTCTTCCTAGCCTTGTTTACTCCTCCCCATAAAAGAGAAACCTCTTTTGCCTAGCCCTTCAGATGCTTGCAGAGCTCATGATCAGAGTGAACTTCCTGTTTGAAATAGCCCTCTCCCCTTTGCCCCATCATGCAATCCTTTTGAATCAAGTCTGTCCTTTCCTAAGTCCCTCTTTGTTTTTAATTTGACAATGCACACCCATGAAAGCCTAGATGTAATTTAGGTTACTGATGTCATAAAAAATGAGTTAAAATGATATCTCATATTTATATAACTTCAAAGAGCAAGAATAGTGATGATATTTACCAAGAAAGGGAAGACTGGAGGAGAAACATGTTTGATTTTAAGAGTAAATATCAAGATTATATTTTGGTTAGTGAAATTTAAGATGTTTTTTAAACATCCTAGTAGGCAGTTGAAGTTTCATAGGAGTGATGAGAGCTGGGTGTTAATTTGAGAGTCATCAGTATAAAGGCTATATTTAAACAAAGGCACTAGAGGAGATAATCTATGAAGAAAGCAAAAACGGAGAGAAGAGAAAGAAAGTTTAAGACTGAGACTTAGAGTCCACCAACACTTAGAGATCAAGCCTAGGTATAAGAACTGACAAATGAAATCAGCTGATGCCTCGTGCTGGAGGACTGAATCAAAGCATTAAAAACGTTGTAGGAATCAGAAGTGTATTAAGAGTGTGATCTGAGAGACCAAATTCATTCTGCTTGCCACACAATAGCCAATAAATTGAAAGACAAGGAGTTAAAGCGAGGAAGGCAACTTCATTTTGGATAGCCAGTAAACCAGTAAGAAGGTACACTAACGGTCTAAAGAACCATCTTAAGTCAGCACAGATTTCAGGCTCTTTTTATGTTAAGGACAGGGGAAGATGAGGAGGTTATCAAGAGGTAACTGATGACCACAGACATCTGGATGCCAACAAGGGTTGAAGGAGGTTGGGAACTTCTTTGTCCTTGGTCAGGTCACAGTGCTCCTATAAATTTTTAAGAAAATGTAGTCAGTTGTTTACATACATCTCTTTTAACCTCAGAGTTAGTTTCAAAAACTACATGATTGTTTTTGCAAATTATCTCCATGCTCTAAAATTATCCTAGTCTACTTGTAGGAGACCCCTTAAACAAAAATGGAGTTATTTATGTTAGTTCTTTGGCTGTTTCACTGTTGCAGTTGCATTTTTTTGGACAAGATCTGGAACACTGAGTACTATACATTTTAAGAGATATAAATCTTTGTATGTTTGTCTATGTCATTGCATTTCTAGCATATTTTATTAAAGTTGTCATGATTACCATTAAAATTCCAGCCAAGTATATCAATTAAAGCTCAGAAGTGAGACATTAGTAACCTGTTGGTCATTACTATCAGTGTGCTACATCAATTTGACTTAAGCAAATTATTATGTTGTCTTACTATTCAATTCAGTGGAACAACATAGAACTTAACATTACCAGTTGACTTCTTTCTTTGATGAACATGTTAACAGAAATGCAAATTTGTCTGTAGAAACTAGGAACACATCTGTCCTAGCCAGTTCATGAGCAGGATTTGTCAACTCCAAGTGAGGATATATAAACTGAAGGAACTGCAAGTCACTATCAAAGGAATTGGAAAAATGCTTGCAAACATTTATGTAACTTGTTTAAACAAAAACTTATAACTTACACCTGATTTTTCTCAGTGCTCAAAACCTCCCCTAAGAGTATTTAGATGAGTAGAGATTCACCCCTAAATCTTTCTGGTCATGCAGCACAATGATAATTCTGAATATCAGTACAAACATATAAATTTTATTTTTGTAAGTTATACTAATAAAAATGGTAAATTTTGGTTATATAGGTTCATCCATATCACCTGGTTTTTTGGGGAGTTTGGATATTTATTCAGGGCAAATATGAAGAGGAATAACTGGATTCCTTTTCTTCAACAGAAAACAGCATAACTGCACAGAAACAAAAATGCATGACCCAATGAGAGCCTTTAAACACATAAGTTTTTCTGGAGCAGTTTATGTTGTCAGACCATTCTAAATTGATTTGTAAATCTAATATTAAAGTTTGAATAAACAATCTGTATATAATTTAATCTCTCCAATTTCATATCCCTTCTAAAATTAAGTTAAAATCTATTACAATGTAAGAAGTACATCAAAAAAACAATCAATTTATTTTGACGTCTTATTCTTGAAGTCTTGAAAAGTACTTGAAAAGTACTAAAACAATAAAGGAATTATTAACTGTTATCCTCTACTTAGCCATCATAGTACCAAAATCTAGGTAAATTTAAACTATCTTCTAAAGAAAAATCAGACACATATTTATGAGAATGGCAAGAAGTTGAGTTGCAGTGAATGATATATTCAGTAATATCTATAACAGATATTTGAAACATTTATTAATAAAAATAATCAGCCCACTAGCTATAATACCAAGTTATCTTCTGTTGCTTTACTGTGCCTCTTGGACTAATGCCTCACTCTTTTCTTACTTTCAATGGTCTGATAATGTAATGAATTTCAAAAGTACCAAGTTTTCAGTTGAACCATTCAATTCTCAGATAACTTTAGATTTTAGTTTCAAAACTGAAGTTTCTACTTTTCTACTCTAATTATTGTCACTACTGACACTAAACACAACTTGTGACTCTGAAAAAAGTTTATGCATGTGTGTGTGTATGTGTGTGTGTGTGTTGAAAACTATACCAAGAAGCCGAAAACCAGTTCATTGCTCCTAATCTATTTAAATTTCCATGTGTATAATACGTGACAACACTAAAACTTCCAAATGAATCATGAATTTGATAGCACTATTTTAAAATTCTTATTGAACTACATTTTACAGTCTCAGTTTCTAAGTATTATTGCAGATTGACCACTCAAAATTATTTTGAATATATTTTTTCTCACCTGAAACCATGAGAAGTGATCTTCACTTCCATTTATACTCATATGAGAATACTAAAATGAACATGGATATTATATATATAAAACAGTGTATTTATATATGTATATATATTTATATACGTCACACACAGAAAAACACAATCTATAGCACATACGTAGCAACATCACCTATTTTACTTACATAGTTGTAAGTTTCATTGAAACATCATTAAAACCTCTATTTGACATGTAAAATGCTTAATTAGTCTAATAATAAAAGTCCTGAAAAAGTAACAAATATGAAGTTGATTATAACTAAATATGAGTTTCAGAGATTACAGGCATATTCTGCCTATGTTTAAATGCCCAATCTGTAATCTGACAACCATCTTTCAAATTTAGTAAAATTGGAGGAATGTGTGGGTATAAGAAAAGCATGTAAATCTAACTATTGGTCTCTTTCCAGTTCATTATAATTATTGGTTACTTGTATTCTATTTGATTAGTTCTGTAGCATTTTATTAAATTTTCAAATTGCTTACTTTCTTCAGTAATTTCTTTCATTAACAGCGTAGTTTCATTTTAGGCTGTTTGTGCTTTCTTCTAATATTTCATCAGCATATCTCCAATCAAGAGTAATAACGTTTACACAGGGTTCAGACACTTTTACACTGAAAATGGGTAATGCTTTTAAATAAAATCCAGATATGTTTTTAGAATTTCATGTACTTGTTATTTTTTATCCAGTAGTATTCATTATACATGAACACGTTCAGTTTTCATGTAATTGGTGTTTGCCTCCATGACATCATGCTAAAGGGATTCCTTGATACCACCAGCTTAAATTTTGACAGATACTCACTATAGACAACAAGTGTTCACCACAGAAAAAAGAATTATCATCAAATTAAGTGTGGCATTTGCCATGTTCCTGCAGTTATTTTAAAAAGAAAGAAATTGATCACTAGCACTGAAGTGATCAAGAATGTATTGTACTTGAATAGCCCCAGTGATTTCCTTTTATATCCAGGGGATTCATTGTATTTGGGGTTGAAGAATTATAATGTAAGAAAATTCAAACAAACTTTGGCCTAAGAGAGTATAACAACAGAGAGATATATGCATGACCATGTGCTTATCTCTTTAATATTGAGGATGTGTATGTATGCCTACAATATGAACACTTATTAATCATCTTTTTAAGTTATGTGGAATTATAAATGTAACAAAGGTCATGCTGATATTGTGATGTGCTATGTACAATGTGTATTCTCTGCTCAATCCAAGAATTGCAGCATCTGCTGTTTTCAAGAACATGTGGAGACTCCAGGTAAAACAGCAACTGCCATCAGTAACAGGGGTTCAGCTTCATATGGCATACCTGCTACATTATGTGTGTGTGGGAAAGAAAGGAGACACATCCAAAATAAAAGAAACAAGTAGCACATGAGGACCTCATAACATCAAAGAGGAAGTTTCTTGGATAATACTGAAGTTTCAGTAATACCACACGAGGGTCTCAGGGAATGGTAGCTCCAATCATATTGATTGTTACATGAATCTGTTTTCATCTATTTACCCTTTTGGCAAGTGTATTCTCTGCTTGGAGAGACAAGAGGATCTAGAAAAACTGGAAAAATAAAGAAGTTACTAAACTTTTAGCATCTAAGTACTTCTATTATGTCAATGTTCAGATGAAAAAGTCTAAAACTGAAGACAGTGAGTTTCTTACCTTCAGATGAAAGATGAACTTTAGTGTCATAAATGGCAAATTCTAAGCTAAATATGGGTAAATAAAATGCCATGTGGAGTGTGATAATCGCATGACTATAACAGCTACAGAATCAGATTCAGCACAAGGTCTGGAAAACATCTAGAAATGTATATTTAAGTGGCAACTAGAAAGCAAATACAGTGTAAGATAGCATTTGAGTGTGCAAAGGTAAACAGCTCTTGTTCATGTAACATTGAATAGGGGCTTCATTAAAGATTTGACTAGTTCAGAATTAAGAGTCAGTTCTGTTTACACTTTTGTGAGTTCCTAGCAGAAGTGTGAAAGGAACTGACTGGGCAGATAATATGGTTTGGATCTGTGTCCTCACCCAAATCTCATGTAAAACTGTAATCCTCAGTGTTGGAAGAGAGACCTGGTGAGAGGTGACTGGTTCATGAGGGCAGAGTTCTCATGAATAGTTCAGCACCATCTGCCCTTGGTACTCCATAGTGAGTGAGTTCCCATGAGATCTGGTTGTTTGAAAGTGTGTGGCACCTCCCCAATCTTTTTCTTGCTTCTGCTCCTGACATGTAAGACTCCTGCTCTTACTTTGCTTTCCACTATGAATAAAAGCTCCCTGAGGCCTCCCAAGAAGTAGATGCTGCCATGCTTCATATACAGTCTGGAGAACCCTGAACCAACGAAAACTCTTTTCTTTGTAAATTACCCACTCTCAGACATTTCATTATAGCAAGTTGAGAAACAAGGAATACAGCACAGAACAAAGGGATAAGCAGAGCTCTCCAGCCATCTAGGAGAAGCTGCTCTGCAGGAGAAAAGGCAGTGGTAGAAACGGCTCAAGTCAGGACCTCAGAGAATCATCAGGTGGTGACGTAAAGTAAGCAGGGAGTGGTAGCAGGAAAAACGGTTTCACCAAACATGTCAGTGTGTGAGCCATGATCCCAAAGGATAGAGGTGAGCACTCTATGGCCTGAAAGGCAAATCCAGTTTGTGGCTTACTTTTGAATTCCCAAGAAACTAAGAATGGTCTTTACATTTTTAAAGGATTGTGAAGGAAAAAAGAAAGGTGGAAGAGGAAGGAGAAGAAAAAAGGAATCAAGATCTTATACAACCTGCAAAGCCTAAAGTATTTACCTTTGTAGAAATCTTTCCATTTATAGAAAAATTTTGACAATCCCTGCTCTAGAGACAGGAAGAAAACTCCAAGGACCTAACAGGTTTCTGAAGTTAAACTACTGAGGGACAAAACCACTAATAAAATTCCTGCAAGAATAATGTATTTTTTGAGTTTATCATATGGAGATAAGTTTTTTGTTATCAAGGCACAATTGAACTCACAAATAAAGACAAAACATCCACTAAAAATATATCACAGAAACATTTTGAAAATTATGAAAAAGAGTATTTAGCCTAAATGTAGGTAGAACTATATGTCTGATAAAAAATAAAAAGCACATATTTAAAGCATACAACTTGATAAGTTGTTGAAACTCTCAACCCAATCAAGATTATATATACAAATACAAATAAATATACATAAGATATATATAATTACCTCAGATAAAATACACCAACGATATGTATAGACATTTCATCAAAGTTTATATATATACATATATATATATATATATATCCATTACTACTCTCAAAATTTCCTCAAATTCTCTTGTAATCTTCCTTTCTCCTTTTCATGTCTTCCTCTCCAATCTCACCCCATTCCCAAACAACCAGTGATCTTTGTGTAACTATAATAATTTTTTTTTATTTTCTCAAATCGTATATAACAAAATAACTTAGTTATTTTGATATCCATTCATTTTGTATGCATGAATAGTTTATGTCTTTATATTGCATCGTACAGATGTACAAAAACTTGTTTATCCAGTCACTTGTTTTTGACTGTTACAAATAGAGCTGCTATGAATATTTATGCAGAAATTTTTATATGTACACATGTATTCATTTCTCTGAGGTAAGTACCTAAGAATGAAATGACAGGTCATATATCAATCCACTTAATTTTTTACAGAATTGCTGAAGTATTTTCTCAAGTGGTTTTGGCATTTTGTATTTTCACCAGTAGTGTATGAAAGTTAACACTTTTTACATGTTTACCAACACTTGGCGTAGTTTGTCATTTTAAAATTTTAGACATTCTAAGTAGAGTAGTATCTCATTATTCAAAATTTTCATTTCTTTAATGATTGAGCATCTTTTTATGTGCTTCTGTTTATCTTCTTTGATGAAATGTATATACACATAATTCATTGATTTTATATTAGGTTCTTTTTTATTATTGAACATTGGAAGTTATTTATATATTCTGGATACAAGTCCTTTAATGGATATGTAATTGCGAGTATTTTCTCTCCTAGTGTGGTTTGTATTTTTACTTTTTATAAAGTAATTATTTTTTAGACTATGGGAATAACTTTCAGCATGAGATTATTTGAAAATTATGAATTACTAGATATTTATCTATCTATCTATCTATCTATCTATCTATCATCTATCTATCTATCTCTATTCTTTGTCTGAAACACCCTAAACTGTATTGAAATTATTTGTGGAATAACCTTGATTAGGCTATCACCTTATCATATTTCTTATTAATTTCCTGCACCATTATTTTTATATGAATATCTAAATTTTTTAATAGTTTCCTCAATTAAGTCACTCTTTAGAATGTGACATGATAAAAGATATGCTGCTAATCCCAAGCTGTAGTCTTTGGAGATAGGAAATAGTCATTTGGCTAAGCAAAAGTGTAAAGCAGTAATAGGTTGTGGCAGGGAAATCTGTATCAGTGTGCCAGCTAGCTCTCCAACTAGTTCTCTGCTGGGGTACTAGTATCAAGATGATATCCAAATGATTCAGTATCCTTTTATATGTGCACTGCTGCTGGCTGGCAACATGCATTGTGTAAAGTTCCTACATGTTAATTTTGCTTCCTGGGCAATACTATTTATTTAACTCTGTTGTTGAGGTTGTAATGAAGGAAAACATTTTCTGTCCCAAAGCCTACACATAAGCATAGGGAATGACATTACTTATGCCTTTTCCTTAAATATGACATTACTGCCTCCCTAAGGTTATGTTGTTTTTTAAATGAATTATTCCTCTAAAGGTAGATAGAATATAGTTGTGAATTTTCCACAGAAAATAACAGCTTCAATATTAATCCAAAACCAACTTAAATTGATTGTTCTAAGTTCAAAGATACTAAAAGAAAAGGAAATTACCCTGGCTCTGTTGGAATTTCCCACACATACATTCTTGTAAAAATGCCTTTGTAATATTGGAGAACACACAAAAAATAAATGTCTTGAAACAATTAAATTTTGTAAACTATAGTTTTCTTTCAGAGACCTCTTTTATATAATTACTTGAATAACCTTAAACTACTAAAGCTATTAAGGTTTCGCTATCATTCAATTTCTGGTTAATTTCCACTCTATGGTATAAAATAACTAAAGTAAAAGAAAAACAGCCAGTCTATAATGTAAGATATTGCCTAATGTTAATCCACAAAGTAAAGAATTATGAGATTTAATTACTGAACACGGCAATGAAGATTTACTATGACCTTCATTACCACTACTGCTTTTGAGGTACTATGTTTAATCTACTATGAAAGACTTTTTGGAGGTGTGACATTTGTCTGTTACTAATCATTAAAAAATACTTATAATCATTATAGTCATAGTTTGTTTTATTCATTTATTACTATGCAACTGCTGAGAATAATTATTCTGCCTTTCATTTTTTCAAACATATCATCGATTCATAGATATTTAAGCTAGCCTAAGCCCCACTATTATGACTACAAATGAAATAACTGCAATTACCATATTGCATTGAAATTATCTAATTCTATGTCTTGCTGCCTCCCAATAATCTAAGCATAGATTAATCTAAGAGCAAAACTGTATATCTCCACCACTTAGAATTGTAGTTATGAAGGAAATAGCAAAACTTTGCAGAATTGAATAGAACTAAATGTGTTTTATATATAGGTTGTCTGTTTTACATACTAAATGAGCTAGATTTTATTTTCATAGAAATAACACAATGTATACCCAAGAAAACAAACATGTTTAGAATTTTAAAAGAGAGACCAGTAATGAGTTTCTGAGAAGTTTAAAAGTAAACTTCTCTGGAGAACTTCTTTAGAATTTTTTTTCTCTAATATATACTTGGGTATATGTAAATGGATTATTGTACTTCATAGGATTACCTCTAGCATGGCCACTAAACTGCTTAGAGGTAGCAATCTTATTCTTCATTAAATAACGTATATTCTTCTACCTACAGTAACTCACTGTCATGCCTTTTCAGAATTGGACTAAAATACTCAAATTATGTTTTCTTATTGATTGTGTTAATGTAAGTAATTAAACATGGTAATTATTAATTTAATGTTTACTTTTTACCCAATACTGTATTCAGCCCATAGTGAAAAAGGCAACCTTTGAATTCAGTGAATTTACAAACTAGAGGAAGAAAGACAATCATCAGGTGATTACAGTATACTATCATAAACACCATGATAGGAGCAAGTTCTATATCTGTAAGAAAAACCAATCCAGTCTTACAGTGCTTAAGGAAGACAGTCTCAAAGCTCTGATGGGTAACCTAGAACACTGGGCCATTGAGAGTTTTCCAGGAAAAAGGAGCAGTATCTGAAAAGGCACGGAATTGTGAAGGGTGCACATAGCATACTAAAAATATGGTTGTAGCACAAAGGGCAAGTGTGATAAAAAAGACAAAATTTGTGTGCCATGTTAAGATATTCATACTTTACTTAAAATCATAAAACTTAATGTTTTAAGCTTTAAACAAGAGAAGGACAGAATTAAATTCTTATTTGAAAAAGATCATTGGCCATAGTACAGAAAAAATGAAGAAACAAATATCAGTTAATTGGGGCACTAATTCTTATAATTCAGAAAAAAAAATGGTAAAATGAACTAAAGCAACTGCAATAAGAGTAGATAAAAAGATGCCACTATAAGAGATATATAAAAAAATTCAGCAAGTGGCCCTGGGACAACTGGATATTCACATGTAAAGAATGAAGTTTGCCGAAATTACACCATGTGCAAAATTTAACTCAAAGTGGATAAATATCTAAATGTAAGAGGTAAAACTGTAGAACTCTTAGAAGAAAACATAGATATAAATATTATTGACCTTGGATCAGGCAATGAATTATTAGAAATGACACCAAAAATGAAATCAACAACAAAAAGGTAAACTGAATATCACCAAAATTAAAAATTTTGTATTTCAAGGGATACTATCCAAAAAATAAAGAGACAACCCACATCATGGGGAAAATTTGCAAATCACATATCTAATAAGATACTATAGGGGTTTGAAGGGACTTGGGAGGCTGATTAAGGAAAAATATATGGCCATGAGGTGGCAATGACACACACAACTATATTGGGCTATGCTAAGAAGTGATAGTTCCTACACAGAAGCAGAAAAAGGCAAGGGAACTTTCTGGTCACTAGAAGGAAAACTCTGTGTTAGAGAGCTCCAAAAAGCAGCAGCAGCTGGGTATTTTTATAGGGCTGGGTTTATCTATTGCTAGCAGATGTGAGGCAAGGTTTTATGGGATATGCAAAGCAGACAGTCTCTAAATGGCTAAAATCAGCTTGTTTGGGCAATTTTTAAAATAACTGATGTGCAAAACTTTGAGTTTGGCACCAGTGGACTTTTGAGTTAACAAGTCTCGTCTAAATGAAGGAATAAAATAGGCCATCTCAGGCTGGTTTTTGTAACAGGTTCTTGCCTCTGGAATATAAAGAACTGTTACAACTCAATAATAAAAAGACATATAAAGATGACTTTTTTAAATGGGCAAAGGATCTGAATACAAATTATGACAAAGTAGATGTACAAATGACAAGCACAGGAAACTGTGTTCAACTTCATCAGTCATTATGCAAATGCAAATTAAAACCACAATGAGAAAACACTGCACAGTCACTATAATGACTATAATATAAAAGATAAAAAGTAACAAGTGTTAGAAGGATATGGAGAAATGAAACACTCATGCATTGCTAGTGAGAATGTAAAATGTTGCGGTCGCTTTGGAAAACCATTTGGCAGTATCTCAAATGGTTTGACATAGAACTACCATATGATTTCACAATTCCACTCACAGGTATATACCCAAGAGAAATGAGACATATGTCCATGCAAAATACTTGTACATAAATGCTTTTAGCAACATTATTCAAGATAGTCAAAAGGTAGAAATAAACCAAATGTCTATAAATCAACAAATGGATAAGCAAGATATGGTATATCTCTACAATGATAAATTATTTGACCATAAAACAAGCATGAAGTATACATGCTGCAATATGAATGAACACTGAAAACATGTGAAGTGAAAGAATCTAGTCACAAAGGGCCAATATTTTCTTACGCTATTTATAAGAAATGTCCAGAATTGATAAATCTATAGAGAAAGAAAATAGATTTGTGGTTATCTAGGGCAGTTGTGCAAGGATGGATTGGTAGGTGACATTTCAGTATTTTAGGGTTAATAAAGGTGTCTAAATTTATTGTGGCGATGGATACACAATTGTGAATATGGTAAAAGTGATTAAATTATAAATTCTAAGTGGGTAAGTTGTATGGTATGTTCATTCTATCTTAAAACCATTAAAATGAAATAAAAAGTGATTCTCTGGAAAAGACGTGTGCATATTAATATGGATAGGTAGATAAAACAGGGTTCAAGATATATTACAGTCACGTTTCATAGCAGCTGGTAATGGCATTCACTGAAATGAACACAGAAAAAGAAAATGCATTTTTTCAATAAAATAAATTTGATGGGCTAAATATGAGACAACTTTGAACCACCAAAATTGAGATGACCCATAAGCAGTTATTTATATAGGTCCTAGGAAGAAGAGAAAAATCTTGAATACAGATAGTTATTAGAGGGTTGTTATCATACAGTGAAGTCCTGGTGCAGTATGACATCCCTAAACATGAATATGTCCATGAAAACGCCAATAAAAGAAGTGCAGAAAATTCTAGTAGCATGACCAGAGCTGGCTAGATGGTGTCTTTGCAAAGGCAAGTCTTTAGTGAAGCAATAAGAACAGAAACTTCTTGCATCCTCTATTTCTTATGATTCTAGGAAAAGGATGTTCCCAGGTGAGAAAAGGGGGTATCCATTTGATTAAATAGTCTTAACCTGAAGAATCTTCTTTTATCTCATTTATCTAAAGATCTCATAAATTATTTCCGCAAATGTAATTGTAGTTGACAATTTTTAAGATAATATTTTTCCATAAATGCAGTTCTTTATTATTTTCATTGGCACCAACTACATTTAAGATGAGTAAGGCAATGAAACACTACTTATGAACAGCCTTGCAAGATTTGACGTAGATTCTATTCAGCCTCTAAGTAAGTTACCTTAGCATTAGATTTTATTGAAAAATAGAAACTAAATTTCAAAAAAGAATATGCATTTCTACCCAAGGGAGGTAAAATTATTCTCAAATTTTAACTTCAAAATAGTTTTCTAATTGTGTTAATTGAATGTTAAATGTATTTTTTAGACAATAGAACTTTTACTTGATGGTATTAAATCTCTATTTCAAGATTATACAAAACCATTGAGAAATAGAACACATTGTTCTGTGTTCATATGGTTAAACCACTAGCTATTCTGAAGCAATAAAAATTCATTTATACAATCAAAATGAATATAATCATTAAGTGTGCACAGCATATGTATCAGCAATTGCAGCACATATCTATTACAATAGGGTATGCTGTGTTTAATGTACCTTTTAATTAAAAATGAAGAAACCCATTGTTTTCTCCTATGTATGACAACCTTAATTTGCTATTCTTAGAAGGATTAAAGAAATGCAAATATTATCCTGCACAAGCCTGTTAAGCTTCCTTACATGTCTGTGAACGTATCAGGCTTCTTCTCACGTCAGGATGCTTGTGAATCCCTGTTTCTGAGATCTCTTTTCCCAAATGTACACAAAGCTCACTTCCTTTCCTCCTCCATGCATTTGCACAAGCATCACTTTGTCACTGAGGCCTTCTCAACTACACTTCTGACACTCTCTGCCCTCTTTCCTGTTTCATTAATATTTTTTTCTTAGTAACTACTAACAGTTTTTTAAATGCTATGGATTTTGCTTACTTTGGTATGTACATTGTCTAGAACCACTAGAATAGAGAGTTTTTTTTTTACTGTATTGATCAGATGTATATCCCTAGTACCTAGCACCTAGAACTGTGCTTGGCACGTGTTAAGCACTCAACAAATACACAGTTGTGGAATACATAAGATGGGTTAGAGGTAAAATGTACAGAAACAATGGCCGAGGATATTGCAGAGCTAATGAATGTCACTAATTCTCAGATGCAGAAAGCCCAATAAACTTCACATAAAATAAATCAAAAGAGGTTCATACTAGACACATCAGAGTGAAACTTCAGAAAGTCAAAGACAAATGGAAAGTCTTTAAAATTGTCAGATAAAAGGACCAGATTATCTTCAAGCGAGTTACATGAGTCTAAGAGCTAGCTTCTGGACAGCCATGATAGACTCCTGAAGACGAAGGAGCAGAACTTGTGAACTTATAAATCCACACCGTAAAAACATTTTTCAAGAGATATCACAAAAATAAATAGCTGTAACCTCAGACCCAGGTAATCAGGATCCTTGCCCTGGGCCAGCATTGTTAAGGCTCCTTTCTGGCCTTGCTTTGGCCTCACCCCTCAAATGGAGACTGATTTTATAAACAGAACTTAGACATGCAAGCTGGGGTGTCTACACAGTATCCTTATGGCGAGGGATGAGGCTGGGGATAGGAAAAGAATATGGGGTAAGGTATAAAGTAGAATCTTTCATTTTGGCTTATGCTATGATTTCAGTAAATGTTATTGGTAGAAATAACAAAGACTTTTAGAGAAGTATTACGGGTGGCACATGTACAAACAAAGACCTTTCACAGACAAACAAAATCCAGCTGTTTACCACCAGCAGATTCTTGCAAAGAAATTCTAGCACTATACAAAAGTATAAAATGCCTAAGCATGAAAAGAAGCAAATTTGTCTTAAGTAAAAGATGTGTGAGAACAGAAGAAAGGAAAAGCATAGAAAAGGGTAAAAATGTGAGTAAATCTAAACAAATACTGACTATATACAATAATTACAGTATATTGCAGAGTAAAAAAATATAATTTCATAATATTTACATAGATGAATGAGTCTACATCTTTATATTTTCTGGGAGCAGGATAAAGGTATTCATTCACTTTAGAATTAGGTAAGTTTAATATTTACATTGTAATCTTTAGAACATTCTAAAGCAGATAAATATATTCCAAAGTAGAAGAAAAAAAATAATGGAAAGAGTAAAAAGAACCAATCCCAAAGGAGGCAAAACAGGAAAGAAACAATATGGACCAAATAAACAATTACAAAACTCAAAATTAGATAATAAAGAAAAATACAAATATACTAGGAATTAAATTAAATTAAATGTAAATGAACTGAATGTATCAGTAAAAAACAAGTATTATCACATGGGATTTAAAATATCCAATAGTATTCTGTTCAGTGGAGATGTATAAGAATATAGAAAGGTTGAAAGCACAATGATGAAAAAAAGAAACAAAGCAAATTCTAATCTAAAGAAACTTGATGTACCTATGTTAGTATCTAGAAAAAATAAAAGTCTCTAAGACAACAGTAGTTCTTCACCCCAGTCCTGGAGATGGCTTGGCTGCTGCTACCAAAGAAAGGCTTCAAACTGTTGCTGGAAATTGCCTCGGTGAACGAATTCCCCTCTCATCTTTATGTCGCTAGTATTAGTTTCAAAACCCACCCTGTGTTGTTTCTGGCTACACCAATAGTGTCTGCAGTGACTTCTCCTCTGGAAGTAGGAAAAATGCCAACAATGTTTCTTCTGTTTTTCTTTTAGTTTATTTATTTGGGGGAAAGTGGGAAGTTTTAATTATCTGCATAATTGCTTCTGGTTTCTAATTTGTTAGAGGATTGCACAATCTTGCAAAAAACATTACCCCAAGGAGTGAGCTGTCCTAAAGAACAGAGGCAGAGTCCCAGTGTCTTGACTACCAATTACTTTATGCTTTGGATTTTTCAAGATGTAAAAAGTAGTAGTATAAAATATTGCTATGGCAAATATAATATAAAACTTCTACTCCAACTATAGCACCAGATGCTAAGATTCATAGAAATTACTACTTAGAAGGATTTCGACTTTCCTTTTTATGCCTTTCTCTGAATGGGATTTCTGATTTATTGTTACATCTACAAGAAAAGCACCTAAAATAACCTTAAATAATTAAAAGTATAAAATTCAATCTCTCAAAGACAAATAGGTTGTCTCACATCTTCCCCCAAGTCACACAGCGTTGAGCCATTTGTGACACAAAGTTTTGCCCAACAGTGATCCCTTAGCCTAAACTAATCACTATGAGGCAGCTGGAAATTTGACAGGGAGAGACAAGCTGACAGCGTTTCCTCAAACATCAAGCATGCACTATGTTTCCAGTGCCAAGCTGGATTTGACATTTAATTAAAAAAGTATCTTAACATAGGTCTACACAAAAATCTAGGCTACTGCAACAAAATCAATTTTGTCTTATTTAAAGCTGGAAAATCTTGATGCCCCAAAGGCAGAATTTTTATAAGAAAAGTATTACTGCCCTACCAGTGGAAATACTGAGGGTATTAAAAATAATGTATTTTGACTAGTTTATGGCATTGGACTTGGCTCAGGACTACATATAATAACTGCTTATTAAACAAGTGGAACTGCTATAAATGAAAGAATCAATTGCTGTAATTAGCTTGTGATTCTACAAAAGTATAGTCAGCTTCATACATAAAAATACATGTATACATCACACATACACAGGTCTATATACATATATGTATGTGTCACTATATATGGACACATATTCACATACACACAACTTACACATATACATGTGCTCATAAAAAAGTTTTTAGAAACAGTAATAACACTTTGATTATATTTTGCAGAATGCACATACATGCATTCTATTTAGTGATAAGTAGAATCAATATAGTTTCATCATATTATCAAACTAACCAAATGAAAGGTTAATATGTTTAAATATGTCAAATATTTTTGTTAGAGAAATAATACTTTTCAGTCTCATGCTATTCAGTATATTTGGCTTATTTGTTTGTGTTTGATTTTTTTTGCAGGGTGAAGAAAACATAATATTCTTTATTTACCATTCTATTTCAAAATACTTAGGATACAGTGAAAAACGATGTCAAATTTAAGTGTAGTTAAAAATTTCACTTTTTAAATATTTTATAGTTGAAAATTTTACCATCTTTTTATTAAACAGTATGAAGTAACACATATCAAGTCTGACCTACAACACATCGTTCACACTTGCTGGATTATTAGTTGTCCAGATGTCTGCTTTTCACGGTTGGCCTTCACTCCTAAGGATTCCTCTAGATTGCAGAGAAGTCAGGAACTACATTTGCAAGAATACCCTTTCCTATATGTAATTCCAGGTTAGACTTTAACAATAAAAGGAACTAGGGCACATTTAGAAGCTATGGTTCCCTCAGGAGGTCATGATGGCCACACACCAGGGCTTCTCAGCTATTTCTCTGATGTCCCTGCTTCTCTGTTGAAGACTGACACTTGCAGTAATTTCTCAGCCAACACTGCAGTCCTCTTGCCCAGTGCTTCAGGCTAATGTCAGCGGTGACTGGTTCTTGACACTCCTATCCTACATTACCATCCCTCTACTCACTACTTATACCATGCCCCACCTCCTTCTCACATCCCCATATCCTCAGCTTCTATATTAACTACTTTATTTTCACAATCCTTAGAGGAGTTCTGGTTTCCTAACCAACCAGACTAATACACCTTAACTCAAAAAGGTAATAGATGCTATGTATTAGAACATTTCAGTAGTGTGATCTCGAGGCAGGATGGGCACAACATTCTGAAAACAATAAACAAATATCTAAAATTGTCTCTCTTTTTAAAGGTTAATGACTTCAGTAAGAGATGTTGATGGCCTTTGAGGGTAATACCTTACTTTCTATTGCTTATAAATGTCTAAAGTGATATTTCTCTAAGCTGCTATCAATCATGTACTCGTTAGTGTAAATTAAAAATCTTGGGCCAGACCCTCAGTCATGACCACACCATTAAAATGAGTTTTAAGGCTCTCTCTCTCCCTCTCTCTCTCTCTCTCTGTCACACACACACACACACACAAGCACACTTATAAGACCACTTAAGGTTTAAATGTTATGAAGTGGCACCATATGTTTTGTAACCTTTAATTGTCAAAACAACTGTATGATATTGGTGGGAGAAATAAATACAGACTTCTGAAATTTCAATTTCTTTATGAAGCCTCCATTTCCAACTCAAACAGAATTTTGTTCTCCCTTCACTGAGGCCCCTGTATTCTCTGTGGATTTTGACCACAGCAATATAATCACTTAATGTTATTTTTTTTTTCTGTTTCCTCTATTACACTGCAAGTTTCTTGGAGAAAAGGGTATTTCTAGCTCTACAGGGAGGCTTATTGAACGAATGAATAAATGAGAAACTAGTTTTTCTCTGAGAAGTTGGAAGCAATAGCATCAACAACAGTTACAAAAAAAAAGACGAATAGGCATCAAAGAAAGACAAGTAGACTTAGAATAGAACATTTCACATTCAGAGCACAAGCCAAGGAAAGCCCACAAAGAAGACGAATTCAGACAATGGTGACGAAAAATATTTTTGCTCCCTACTTCTGTTCAAAAGTTGGCAGTATGCTTCCTCCTTCCAACCCTCTCTCCATGTCCCACTATCTACTGATTCCGTTAAAATGAAGGCCACTCTTTATTTTATATCTGTTAAAGAATAGATTTTTTTCTAAAGTAATAGAATTGGAAGGGTAAAATACTAGAAAAAATAATAAAGAGTAATCTAATAAAGGATGAACTCTAATAAAGAGTTCATAGAAGTCCACTTCATTTGTGGCAGCATGACTGAATGAGGGCATCATTGGTTAAGGAGTGAGGGACAGAAACTTTCAAGGTTCTGTTAGAGAGATGTTGGATACTACACTTTGGAGCTGGCACAATGAAGTGTAGCATTAGCTTGGGAGAAGGCCTTCTCTCTTCCTCCAGCAAGATCAGAATCATTCCAATATCCCAAAGATGAGAATTTCTCAGATTTTATATAAACAACTTACTAGGGGTGTTGGCATTTTAGGATGGAACAATGGTGAGGCTTCTTGCAAGCTGCTCACAGGCATGAGCAAATGGTAGCAGAAGCAAGACAGCAGAATCAGACAATTTGGCATGGAGAAAGAAGCTTACAAATTCCCATATGGTTACTTGCATAGCGTCATTTTCAGACTCCCAAAAGTCATGACTTCACAGGGTGAGAAAGAGAGCAGAGCTCATACTAGTACATAGGTCAGGGCTATAAAATCAAGATTCATTTGACTGACAAGTAAAATGATTGCCAAATAAGTTTGAGGGCCCAGCTGAAATTAGAAAGCATAAATCTGCTCCACAGGACAGAATGAGGATGAAATCCATTAGAAGATTATATCAGTGATCCAGGTAAAAATGAATGAATTTTGAATTAATATGATGTCAGTTGGAAATTAGATAAGAAAATGAATGCAAGAGGTATTCAGAGTGTAGAATCTATAACAATTTATGGCAAATTGAACATAGAATTCATTGAGAGCAAGATGGTTAGCTGTGGCTCTCGGATGTAAGGCTTGGGTAATCACTGGTGGTTTAACTCACAGAATCAGAGAGAAAAGTAGGAAGAGAAATTTTATTAAAAAGGTGATTTGAGGGACAGTGGAATTTACAAGGTATTTGAAACTCCTGCAGTGCTTACAAAACCACCAGAAAGAGTACATACAATGACAAGAGCATCAGAACCTAGGCAAATCACAGGAAAATAAAACATAAGGGATATGTGTATAATGAAGAGAGAGAATATGAATCTAAAATGAAAATCAAGAGATTGTGATGACAAAAAAAGCAAAGGAAGATAAATTTTCAAGAAGGGAGTGTTCCACTGGTTTAAATTTTGCTGAAACTTCAATGTAGTACAGAGGTATGCGTGCACTTAATTAACTTTACAAGGCAGCTCAGCAGAACCAATATGGTTGTTACACAAATAAAAGAGGTAGGTAGAGGGCTGATTGATTAATTTGGACTAGGAACACTTTCTTTGTACCCTCTCCAGAGAAATTACACCAACATAGCAATAACTAAACCAGTGAATTCCAAATGTTTTGATCACACATACATCTCAGTAAAAATAAAATTAAACATAATTATTATACATGTTTATTTTAGAACATCATGAATGTAATCACTGATAGAAAAAGCACTTTGAAATAAATTGATTCCATAAAAAAATCAAGTGGAGAAGAATATAAAATTGTGGAACCAAAGAGTGAAATCTGAGAAAGAGTGTTTTGATTGAAATTGAGTGCAATCTTATTATGTCATCCGTTACAACGTTCTTTGCCATACTTAATTCAAAGTTTAAGAAAGATTCAAAGAGAGAAACAGAGTGTTATTACTGAAGAAATATATATTTAAAAATTCAGCTATCAAGAATGTATCCATAATGTTTTCCTAATATAGATTCAGAGGCAAGCTATTACAGTTATTATGATAGCCCATCTCTCCAGATACTTGTTGAAAATTCCCATTTTGTTGAAAGTTTTATTTTTCCAAGCTTAGGAAATACAACCAATTTCAAACATTACCACCAGAGGTATCTACAAGTCGTTATGGGTGTCCCTGGTATAATTCTATCATTGTAAAATGCTTTAAAACAACTGAATACTTAAGAATAACTACATATAACCTACTATTTTGGTTTGGAAATAAAGTATTCTGAGCAATGCATTTTAGTGGGGAAACAATGAGAAAGGGTCTTCAGTGGTAAAATGAAGAATTATTTACTAATTCATTTCTCATGGCTTCACAGTGATGAACAAAAAATAACTTGGTGAGGAAGAAGTGGCAACTGAGAGAGAAGGTAATTTTGTCATCATAGAATTTTGATAGCCACAAAATTGAAGATAGAGCATAGTGAATAATTTATTCTAGACTTTAGGAAGACAGACTTCTAAAACTTAGGGTAGAAACAATGTACTAATTCACATCTCAGAGCAGACCATTATTCAAGCAATCTGGAATGCTCTCAGAGAAAGTATTTCTGGCTATGTAGTTATTTGTGAGGAACAAAAATAAGATTTATCTTAAAAACTTATTACATTTGCCACTGAACTTTGTGCCAATTAAATTCTAGGAGAATATTTACATTGATATGAAAATAAGAACATTTAATAAGATGGAAATAAAACAAAAACCAATATGAAAATTAGTGAGTATCAGAGAATTATAAGAATAGCATTAGCTGAGGCTTATGATAATTTTTAAAAATTCAAAGATTTCTTTTGTTAAATACATGAGAACAAAGTTAACCATAAATGAATAGGCTCACTGCCTGGAGTTGGTGGTGTGAAGTTAATGGATAACATTGCAAAAATACATGATACCATATTGTTTCTGTTTTCCATAAAGGGAAAAAGGGAAAATTCGTAAGGGTAAATGGAAGACTAAGATTAGAAAAATGATTATTAAAATGTTTCTCACTGCTCTATATAAGGTCAAGTCTCCTGGCTGGGAAGAATGTCATTAGAAGAGACTGTAAGTAACTAGATGGGATTGTTTGAATATGATGATAAATCTTTGAGTAATTATGAGAAAATGAAAATACATCAAAACAATGAAAATGGGAAAATTTGATTACTTTTTTTTCTGAAAGGGGAAAAGAATCCTGATGAGACATATAAGATTAATAATTTGAAAAAGAAGAACTGACAACTAGAAGCCAAATGGACTTATGAGGAAAACATTAATAATATTTTTTATTCAATATACTCAATATTGTCAAGTTGAGGAACTGTAGCAATCATCTGGAGAGAGAGATTAAAAGCAAGATTTAAGTTTGTTGAAAAAAATGTAGCTGAGGAATTGAGGACACAGCTAAATAATGGAATCACTGTCTAAAACTATACCAGAGGAAAGAAAATAAAAAGAACAAGTTTATTATGAAACTATTGTGTGGCACTTAACTCTAAGAACAACTCTGTGAAGTAGATATTATATATAGTTAAAGCTAATAAAATTGAGTCTTAGAGGAAATTTTTCAACTGTACCGGATCATTCAGCTGGTAGTGGAAAAACTAAAATACAAATCTACATCTTGCTGACTTCAAAGCCTAAGCTAGATTGCTCTGCCTTAAGTACAGTTCACAAAACTAAAAACTTTCAAAGATGTGGCTAAATGGGTTGAATGAAAAGGCATTCACTTTATGACACACATGTAAGTATCCAACTGAATAAAAAGAAGAAATATATTGTTTAAGAGCAGCACATTTTATGTGAAAATACATTAAGTTTTATCCATTTGTTTATGTGCTTATTGAACAGATACCTATTGAGCATCTACTATCAAATCAAGTTTTATTCTAACTGTTCAGGATAAAATGGTGAACAAAATATACAAAATATCCTGACATTTGATACCTACACTTAGAAAGGAGAGTTAACAAACATTATAATTTCATGATGAATTTTATGTTAAGTAAAAAAGTAATAATAATAAGGCAGGGAAAAGAGATAGGAGGATTGAAAAAAGAGTTTTTCAATTCCAGATAGAGCATTATATAGGCCTCCTGGAGAAGATGACTTTTCAGTAAAGACATGAAAAGGTGCCAAACAGATACATGTGGAATAAAACTTCAAAAAGAATAGCTCCTGCAAAAATCCCTTTGGCAGCAGTGTCTGTAAAATATTTCAGGACTGTTGGGAAGTGAAAGTGGTGGAAATTGGATTGGGTGGAGAGTAAAGAGGTGGGACATAATAGCAGATAAGAAGGGCAGCATTAGGCCACATTGCATAGGTGATTGGAAATAGTGTCAGCCATGTGCCAGGCAAATCAATGCCAATAGAATTCCATGAGTTAGGCGTTGACAGCTGGGATAGACGTCCTTCCAATAGGATCATGGGTCATGTATTCTCACTTAAGGCAATGGAAAATTTTATACCCAAGATAATAAACCAAGAAAAAAAATAAAAAGGAAAACTGAGGTCAAAAGGTCATGAAGGGTACAGAGCAGAGAGCTTATAGGGAAAATGGAAAGTCAGAGTACATAGTAAGTGTTGAGTAGTTGTTAGCTGAATTAATAACTAAACGATAAATGTACTTCTGTGTTTTCCTGTGTGCTGTTATTAAATCATATCAGAAGTTCAGAGTAAATTATTGTGGTAATAACCTTACTGAAAGAGAGTTTTGGCTTTCACTCTTTGCTTCTGGGAGGCCATCTCTTCTGGGAGGTGATCCTTAAAATGTCTTCCCTTGGAGTCTTTGTTTACTGGGAGCCTTTGACTACTCTAACAATGTGATATATGATGGAGACTTTGGACGCCCAAGATAGTCTAAGCTAACATTATTATTTGTTATGGGGCCTTTGGGCCACTTGGTATCAGGTCAACCACCAAAGGTATTGGATACTAAGGCCAGCTACCTGGGCAATCACATCTATGTGACCAGGACCCATTAAAACTCTGTCACATGTGATTGCTGTGAGAAGTTACCACTGTTTACAACTCCCCTGGGAGAAAACAACTCATGTTTGGAACCCTTTTCCTATGCATTTCTTCCTCTGCTAATTTCAATCTGAGTTATTTTCTGTAATAAACCATAACCACAAGTAAAGCAGCTTTTAGTGAGTTCTGCAAATTTTTCTACGGATCTGTCAAACTTGCAGATATTCTTGGGGATCCTCCAAACTTGCAATTGCTTTCAGAAGTGAAGGTGATCCTGATGCCTCCTGAGCCTCTAAGTATGAAGGAAAAAATGACCAGTAATCTTGGGCCAGAAAGTCAGGGGAAAATGTGAGAGTAATATTAGGAGTAATATAAGGACACAAGGAAAAGTTTAGCATAATTTCTAAGGAAACATAATAGTGTTTGGATCTCCCTTTAATGAAGAAATAGAGGCATGTTTAATGAGTTGGTCATTCAACTAAAAGGCTAGGGGACCAAATAAGAAGCACACCCTTCCCCAGAGACTTTTCCCCTAGCAGGGTATTTTAGTTTAGGATCCTCTTGGTTAACAATGGTAGAGCTTCTGAGACATTCTCAGTAGAAAGATAATGATTAATAGTTTGTATAACTTTGAATTAAAAAAAACATAGTGTGGTTCATCAGGTGGATCTGGGGCAGATGGGTGGAAGGGAAGCAGATGGTGTTTACCACTGTGATATCCAGACATTGGTTATTCCCTTACAGTTGGCCAAAACAATGCCCAAAGATGGTGAGCAAATGCCCTTTTCTGCTTCATGGTATCCCAGTAAGGTTGATGCAGATTATTTTGAGTAGATTGTTGCTTCATTGAGATACAAAATCACAATTGCCAGATATGAAACTTGATAATTGTAATGTAAAAACACTTCCTGGATTGCTTCTCCTAGAAGATAGAGATGCTTTAATTTTGCAGTTATAAGTGAGGCATGCACACATCATTGATAAAGCAAACAATACTCATTTACTATGCAAAGATTTAAAGAGTGATTCTGTGAAAGGACAGGATTTAATAAAGTCTCTTCAGGGAAACATTCTAGCTAAACAAAGATGAATTTTCTTACAGAGTTCTGCATTGGCTAAGTGTGTTATTTAATTTTTTTCATGATTAAGCTCTTTAAGTATGGGCTAAAAATCTTTCTGTATGTAAATTACAGAACGAATTCAAGCTGAGTTAATTTGGTTGGCTTAACTGCTAAATCAAATAAACTCAAACATATACAAAGGACAAAACACAGAATAAGTTTAATTCTCCTGCACATAGCAATTTATAGTAGGTATTCCTGAAGAGCCAGCTGCTTTTAGCTAGTCCTGATTCAGAAAAGTGTTCATACAGCTTCAATATCTGCAATTCTCTAAAACATTGCAATTCTCTGAATTAAGAATATATAGAAAGAGAATGAGAGAACTTGGAGGAGACACATATACATCTTAAAAGTCTTGGTTCTGGCCAAGTATTATGGTGTGCACATATAACCCAGGTATTTGGGAGGCTGAAGTAGGAGAATTTCTTGAGCCCCAGAGTTCAAGACCAGTCTGGGCAACACAGCAAGAACTCTGTCTCAAACTAACAAACAAAAATCTTGGTCCTTCAAGAGAAGACATTACGTCCACTCAAGTTCCATAATTTAAATGAAGCTACTTGCTAGTTGTCACTCAGAAAAAAAAAAAAGCAATTGTTTTCTTGAGTATCTAGCAACCTCTTCTGATTAGCCATTAATGTTTCATTCTCTAAGTTATCACAGATATGGCCTTCTACTAGATAAGCCTATTCTATATTTAATTACATGATTGTGAAAACATTGAAGGTAGTGAATATCATTGGGTGATACATACAAAATCACTAAGAACTAATCATCATAAAACTAACAGTTTCTTTCTTTGGAGTTCCCTAAATTAGAAATCTTATTTGGCAGAGATCTTGAAAACACATTTTGTGATATTCTGCTGTTCAAGAAAGATAGTTGAGAAGTACATTGCAGTGGATTTAGATAAATTAATACCTACTCTAACAACTTGACCCAGAATTGGCCTAAATATATCAGCATCTGTCTAGAGAGGGTGTCTGTAATGGCGTTCTTAAGGACATAAATGTGATCCTCCACTCATGGAAAGGTTTAAAATGCCTAAAGATATAGAAGGTTTTTATTTATCAAACTGTGACTGCCACCAAGTGGAGTAAAGTTTAATAAGTTAATAGAATCAGAATTGGTAACAACATGGACATTCAGTAACCATGGTCTCTAATAGGTAATAAGTATAGTAGAACTGTATATCGATAAAGAAAAAATTCCTGTTTTGGTTTGAATACATTAAGTACACAGCAACTACTGATAAACTGAAAAAGACCTGTGAGTTCAAGTTGATTATAAATTCAATGGACCCATCAATTTACTGTAAAAAAATATCTAAAGCAAATTTTGGATACATGAGTAGAAATAAAGTATTTTTTTTCAAGAAAATAGAGTTCTTTTGAATGCTGTGCTCTGATCAGCGTATCTGGAAAACATTAATTTCTAGGCAGCACATTCTAAAAAAGACATTAGCAAACATAGGGTGTCCTAAATTAGTAACCAGAATTGTAAAAATCTACATACTACTTTGTGAATAACAATTGAATGAATTAAAATTCTTTGGAGAAGAAAAGAAAATACTTAAGGAAATAATTATCAAAAGGTTTTTCTTGTGATAGCAAAATTAGCTCTATCTAATATTCGACCCCACTGGGTAAACATCATTTTTTGTGACTGTAATATTGTTATACTACTATTTTTGGATAATTGCTATATTTTTATAATGTTTTTTGTTATATTTTTATAATAATAATAACTGGCCTAGGTTATTATATAGGCAAGATGCTAGGGCTTCACCTGAACTGTCTTAGGCATTTCTAATACATTGCTGGCAGGTAGGAATTCTTATTCCCATGTTACACATGCCATTGCTGAAGACATAGACAGGTTATCTAGTGCACACATGTTCACAATTTCAATAAGTGATAGAACCTGGATTGTAGTCAAGAAATGTGGAGACCTGCTCTAATTACAATAACATTGCTATCCTGAGAAGTGTAGAATATTCTAGAAAGCATATACAAATCCCAAATTATTTGCCCCACAAGAGTACTATATGTCTAAACTGGAAATAACAAGAAACTAAATATCAAAATGACAGGTGGATAATTTAGAAATTCAGGACTAAGTGTCATTTTAAAATAAATGATTACCAATGTATTTTCAATTTTCAAGGTTTTATGATTTTATTATGTATATTATTTTGCCTTGTCTTTCTCCAGTTATCTGGGCAGCTTATCCTAAAAAGGAGTGGTACTTATTTGCAATCATCAGCACAAAGGAATTTCATTATGTGACTGGATATTTTGGTGATTGCCGTATTTTTGTTTCTGCCGTTAATTTTGAATGAAATGCCTGCCGATATTTTTCTACTCCCATATTTCAACCACCCTTTTAAGGACCTTCTAGGTTGTCAACTTCTCTGTAATATTTTTCTTGATTCCCTAGTTGTGATCGTTAGTTTTATGTGTGAATTGGACTAGTCTGCGATCACCAGTTGTTTGGTCAAACACTAGTCTAAATGTTGGTGTATTTGTTAGACGTCATTAATATTTAGAATCAGTTGAATTTAAGAAAAGCAGATTCGCTTCCATAATGTGAATGGCCCTCATCCAATCACTTGAAGGCCATTAGAGAAAAAATGAAAGATTCTCAAAGAAGAATAATTCTGTCTCCCAACTGCAACATAGAAATTTTGCCTGAATTTTTAGCCTTCAGACTCAAGACTACACATCAGCTCCTACCTGCTTCTTCAGCCTGCCAGCCTGCCCTACAGATTTTCCACTTGCTGATCTCACCAATTACAAGATAGTCTTTTTTAAAAAAAACCCTCATATTATTTCACTTATATTTTGAACCTTCTCTAAATAACATTCAATCTTAAACATTTTTTTTAAATTCCTCCCAAAAGGCCTTGCACGAACTTTTTTCAAAACAGTGAAAGTTGCAGAGGTTCTAATTTAATCCATGGTTGAGATTTAATTCAACCTGACTTTTGAAGAAATCTAATGGTGCACATCTAAACTTCCACATGGAAAGAAGAATTTTGGGAAAAAAATTATAAAGAGGAAGTAAAGGAGGTCCTTATGGAAAACATTTATATTTACTGATACTGACTATACAAAAGATACAGTAAGTTAGTGGGCATTTAAAAAAAAACTCTCTCCCTTCTATTTGAAATACAATCAAGAAATATGTCTAGAATTAGAAAGAAAACCACTTCCATAATTATATGATGAGTGACAAAATAGTGTGCAAACAAGAAGCGCTGTAGAAAATCAAAGGGCTTATGTAGATCCTTGGTAATCAAGAATAGTTTCCTAAAGGAAAAATGGCACAAGCTAAGCTTCAGGGATGCAATATGTAGACAATGGTCAGGGAAAGTAGGGATCTTAACTTGCATATAGGATTACTACAGACAATTGAAGACTGGAGGAAATATAGGTTGCTCAAGATTTTAAAAATTTAAATAAAAAATTACACTCAACCTCTCATAAAATGAGACATTTAAAGTTTTAAAGCAGAAAAATAACATATGACATTGACATTGTCAGCAAAACAACCTAGGGATGGTATTAAATATGGACTGAAAATAAGAGAAAAATAGGGGATTGATGGAAATCATTACTATAATTAGTATTGGCTTTACGAGAAAAAATTCTGTATGTTGTAAACCTCATGCCAGATAATGAATACCTTCAGAGACAGCAAAGAAAAAACTACTTACAGGTAAATAGCTTTTCAGTGTTATCTGTTATCATCTACATAATTAAATACTATAGCTCACATCACTATTTTCTTTTCCTTTTTTCTAATATTTTACCAATAAAGATTCTGAAAATAAACTTTTATCTTAATAACCATATAATAGCTTCCTTGCTAAAATGCTGTAAACAAAAAGATTTTAAAAAGTCATTGCCAGCACATTTTAAAGTTCAGATAGGAGTCTCATACAAAAGTATTATGGGAAGAAGAGCAAAATAAACAAGACCTGGCTCATGTCTGTAATCCCAGCACTTTGGGAGGCCAAGATAGGTGAATCAGTTGAAGTTAGGAGTTTAAGACCAGCCTGGCCAACATAGTAAAGCCCTGTCATTACTAAAAATACAAAAATTAGCTGGGCGTAGTAGTGGAAGCATATAATCCAGCTACTCGGGAGGCTAAGGCACAAGGATTGGCTGAACTCTGGAAGCGGAGGTTGCAGTGAGCTGAGATCACACCATTGAACTCCAGCCTGAGTGACAGAGTGAGACTCTGTCTCAAAAAAATATAAATAAAATGTGCCACATTTTCCCTGTCCAGTCTATCATTGATGGGCATTTGGGTTGGTTCCACGTCTTTGCTATTGTAAACAGTGCTGCAATGAACATTCGTGTGCATGTGTCCTTAAAGTAGAATGATTTATAATCCTTTGGATATATACCCAGTAATGGTATTGCTGGGTCAAATGGAATTTCTATTTCTAGGTCCTTGAGGAATCGCCACACTGTCTTCCACAATGGTTGAACTAGATTACACTCCCACCAACAGTGTAAAAGTGTTCCTATTTCTCCACATCCTCTCCATAAGAAATGATGAGTTC
>CAUYLG010021289.1:0-73648 GCA_963573385.1 Cacajao melanocephalus | reverse complement strand
TTATACTGTCAATATTCGGCAGATCAATGAGATAGAAAATTAACAAGAATATCCAGGACTTGAACTCAGACCTGGAACAAGTAAACTTAACAAATATTTACAGAACTCTCCACCCCAAATCCACAAAACATACATTTTTCTTTCTGTTTTTAAAGAGGCTTTGAAGTATACTTTAATATCTGATAGGTTTCATCACTTCACAACCTCTTCCTTTTGGGGATTTTCCCTACAATTTCTGTGCATTTCTTTTTCCATTTGAATTTTTGTACACTTTAGACTTGTATTACCTTGTCAAATTGTTGGTCTGTTTCCACTAAGACAGGGTAGGTCTAAATCCTATCTCATTGAACTTATACATTAACTTACTGTGATAAGACTTAGTAGTAAGCTTAAGCATATTTTATTTTTTGAATGGTAAGGTTCATATTAGCTTAAAAATAAAGAAAAAATACTTTGAACACAGGTTCTAGGATGACAGACAGATATAAAGATCACATCAACTTGTGGAATAGACTCCTAAGAACACATATTGTTGTTAATTGTGAAATGGTTATTAAGGGAAGTACTTAACTAGGTTTTCTTAATACTACATGAGAGGGAGTAGCTTCTATTATTGTATAATCTGATTATGGAGGAAAGCTAACTGTAAATGCTTTCACTTTTTAGTATGTAAAGGAAGCCTAGACCATATATTCATTCACAAGTACACACATGTGTGGTATGTGTGTGTGTGTGTTGTGAGTGTGTGTGTGCCTAGTCAATGCATTAACCACTATGAATAGAGGATAAATGATGGATAAAAACAGAAATGGTAACTCCATTTAGAAGACTCTATTCTAGAAGGTGAGGTATGTATTTTCCAAATAGGTGTAAACTTGTGACTTCCTTGAGGAAGTGACTTTTGAGCTAATATTTGAGAGCAGAGAAGGAGATAAAATGCTTGGCAAAAGCAAAGAAGAGAGTTGTGGCCAGTGTGGAGATGATCTGGAAACAAGAAGAATGGGGTCAATGAGGAACAAACAGAGGACCAGTGGATTTGGAGTGCATAGCCCTACCTAGATCACGGTTTGAGGTGTGGTGAAAACATTAGCATAGCCAGACCCTACAGATGTGTGCATGGCTTGCTGAAGCCTTTTCTGAAGACCATGAAGCCATTGATTAGACTCAGTTTGTGTGAAGAGAGGAAACATAATCCAGGCTTAAATGTTAAAATAATCACTTTGGCTTCTTTTTAAAATAAATGTTTTTAAGACAGTTTTTAAAAGAAGAGGGCAAGTTTGTATATGGAAGGTGTCCTCAGATGGCTGCTACAGATGTCCAGAGAGAGGTGATAGCTTCACATGGAATTATGTGGAAGGAAATGGTGTGTATTTAAAATGGACACAGCTATGGTGAATTAGAAATGCTAAGGCATGGCCCTCAGTTTAATCTTAGGGAATGAAAGGATTGTCATACCCATTACTAACACAGAGGACTCTTGGGAGATTCTGCTTTGGGGTGGAGGAAGCAAAGGCCACAGTTGGCAATATTTAAAGGAGAAAGACTTCAAGCTGGAAGTTGCATATGTAAGTCTGGAGCTCAGAGGTGATGTCTAAGTTGTTTGGTAAATAGACATATCTCACACTCATGCAATTTGTAGGTCTTTTATTTTCATTATTAATGGAGTCTCTAAAAGAACAGTGATTCCATCCACATGAACTTGATCATAAATGATCTGTAAGTTCGTGTTTTAGGTCAACTGTGCAAATATGGAAAAATCACATGGAGGTTCACAGGAGAATGATTTTCAGCTAGATTTATCCTATTGCCAAAAGATTTGAGAAGAGCAGAATTATAAGTACAAGATGAGTTGTTTAGGAATAGAACAAAACAACACCAGTGTTTTTTTTTAGAAAAAAACTCGTATCCGACTGGTTCAGGAGGGTTAGATGCTTCTCCAATTTCAGGAAGAACTAGATCTAGACCTTTGACAAACCAATTCACCTTGTGGAATCAGAGGGCTATTAAACATAATTTGAGAGATAAGGGTTAGATGAGATAATGTTTGAGACTTCTTCACATTTTAATATGCTATGAATACATTATTTCTGGTTTTCTTCAAATGTACTCCTCCACCCTGACACACAACACATACACATACACTTAAGCCCCTAATTTTCAACTAAGTATATAGCAGAATTTGCCATAACAATTGATAGAGCAATCTTCCTTACAAGATTCTGTTATCAATTCATATGAGATGAAAATTATGGCGATTGCTTCAGAGTACCAGTTTTTTTACCCAGGGGTCTATGAGAAAGTGTAATGTTCTCAAAGGTTGTATTTCCCAAGAGGACACTGCCTCATTACTACTCTTTAAAAGCCGTTGGGGTTTCTTGGACCATGAAATGTGGTTTAAAAAAATAGAGAAGGTATCCTTGTTTTTCTTTGCAGGCGATCGTTAGCTTTAAGTCACATACACTTACTACTCATATTATTTATTGTCATTCACAGTGGGCAACCTAAGTAAATTAATAAAACATTTTATAAATTTAAATATTATATATTATATGTTTATATGATTACCAGCAAAACTCATATAACTATGATGCAAAAACATTACGAAGCAATACCTCACACAAATATATATATACAAAAATCTGATTTGAAGAAATTTTTATCAATGAGAAATTTAGTTTTTCCTAAGTATTTGGTAGATTATTTTGGCTGTAGTGTATATTATATCTTGTATCAAGTCTCATGAATGTTTGGCTACTATCCTTAAATAAATGTATAAGTAGCATTTGTGTTAATGTATCAGAAATTGAATAAGGAGAAATGAAACCCCATAGTATTGAGTTTATATCCCATGTTTAGTATGGACTAGAAGATGTTGAGGACTGCCATTATTTCTATCCATCTAACACATTTTCCAGATAGCCAACAAATTACTAAATATGTTTTCGTTATCTCTGTATCCCACCATGTTTTGTATAAGTAGTAGTGGCACCGGGTGCGGTGGCTCACACCTATAATCCCAGCACTTTGGGAGGCTGAGGCGGGTGGATCACCTGAGCTCAGGAGTTCAAGACCAGCCTGGCCAACATGGTGAAACCCCATCTTTACTAAAAATACAAAAATTAGAAAGGTGTGGTGTAGTGTGCCTATAGTCCCAGCTACTCGGGAGGTTGAGACAGGAGAATCGCTTGAACCAAGGGGGCAGAGGTTGCAGTGAGTTGAGGTTGCACCACTGCATTCCAGCCTGGGCCACAGAAGAAGACTCCATCTCAAAATAAAAATAAAAATAAGTAATGGCACAATGGATACTTATTGTTACGATAAACAATCTAGGGACTAATTATATTTTCCAGTTCCTCTTAAACACTCCTGGGTCAGGGTAAAACACTTGGCTGCTTGCTTTAGGAAATACTTTCTCCTGAAAGATCTGAATGTGAGGATGTGAATGAACTGACACAGTTTGCTCTCAAGACCCTCTTCAAACAATTTCCCTTTCTGTGCTCACAAATTCAAAGCTATTATGTCATGAACTTTGTCCTACACAAAACTGTTTTAAAATCATCTAAATGAGAAATAAAACCTCATAAATACCTACCCTTAATTTTTGTCTTTTGAGATACTAAGCTGTAGCAAAGTGGTGTTCTTCTTCCCCACAGTAAATCTTGTAAAATGTACTGATTGTTAGGTTTTTCTGTTGATCTGGAAAATGGTATCCATTGTACAACTATGACAATCTGGATGTTCCAACAAGATCTGATAGAAACATCCTCAGCACCGCATCTCGGGTCCTTTACTCAGAAACAGCTCACTTCCCCGAGGCCCACAAAACCTCTGACCACAATGGTAATAAATATGCCCTGTGTTTTGACTAAACTAAAATGTCCTTTCTTCAATCTCTCAACCATGAATTTCTTTTTTAGGAATCTTTTGATTATCTGAATGGAGGTGAAAACTCTTACCCATGGGGAACAATTGATTGGTAACCAACCTCACTACACAATCATCACAATTTTTTTTCCCATGCATTATTCGTGAACCTTTAAAAGGAATTTCAAAGGGAAGAAGGTGCTTGTAGATCCTGCAAGTTCCTCTCTTCCGACTGTCTAAATTGCTGGTCACTTCGGAGGGATGCATTCAATCCTCTTTATAGAACACACTTAGCTTGAGTCACCTTTTCCATGAAGCAAAAGGGCTTTCATCAGTCTTAATGTTACTGAGAACAGCCTTGTTTTCTTTTGACTGTCTACAGGATGTGTCATATCTCCAGCTGGCAGTGACTAGCCCCTGGTCATGTTCTGGAGCTACGTGGTTTGTACACATGTTGTTTCCACCAGCAAATGCTATTTGTAAATAGCTGCTCACTATTTGACTCTACTATTCAAACAATTGCCCGCTTCGTCTATTAACATACGTATATAAGGTCCCAGTGCAAATCATGCCTACAAGGACAATAAGAAATTGCACTGGCTGTGTAGGGAAACTTGACATGAATTATGTAGTTCATTTAAAAAGCACATCAAAGGGAGATCACTTTGTTTAACATAAGTGAACTCTCCTTTCAATTAGATACAACAGTTACAGAATTATTGATATGTATACAAGAAAATGAATATGGTTGGATTCTTAAGGAAAACATTACAGTGTATTAAAGGTATACATTCAAAGAGACTCAAAGTTATTTAATGCACTAAAACAGTTATTATTTTAGGCTAAAATTTAAACATATCATCTAATTTAATAATTACGTTATACTAAACACACACATACAATTATATTAAAATTAAATTAAAATAATTTGCTGCTTGCCTCAACAAATATTTGCTTCTGGAAGCTAAGATGGTGAACCAACAATTTACTTACAGAAATCCAGCATATTCGTCAAGATTTCTTTCAAGACCTTGTTCTGTGCGTACCAATCCAAGCTAGGATGTGATAAGCTAAACACCCATAGATAAACTTCACTCTACAAGTTTCATCCCAGAACCACCCAGCCAAGCCTGCCAAACCTCATGAATACCTTTCTCAAATTTCCTCAGACTGAGAAACTACTAAGACTCTATCAAGGTAGCATTTGCCTACATTTTAGTACTTCTAATAAATTTAGTTTCTTTTGCTCAACAATTTTGAATGGTAGTCTTTTTTGGATTCAAAAGGTAGCAGCATTGATAATAAAGAAAACAAAATTAAATTACACAAATGGATAATTTTTATGGGTGATATTATATTAATTAGAATTATTTAAAAGATTATAGTATTTTCATCTTTTAAGCAGTATCAGCTTTAACTTAATTAAGCTTTATCAGATTTTTAACATAAATAATATAATATATTTAATATATTATTATAATAATTTTTAACTTCATAATATACTTAAAATATTTTTAATTTACCATATAGTTAAGTAATGTATTTATGTCAAAATAATACTTCAATAAAATGGGAATATACGAGTTAGAAAACATAATTTTAAAATATAATTTGACTTATCTATCATTGACAGATAGATTAGCTGTGAATGTAAGAAGTTCTACCTTTTCTTCTTAAAATGACTGAACTGAAAGTTAGGTCTTCCACCAGTGCGTCTGCCATATGTAGAGGATGTGACAGAATGAGAACACTGATAGCCCAAATTAAAATGTCCCATGGTAGTCTCCCAAGTGATTCTGAAATAGAAAAAAAGATATAAGCCAAGGTCAGGAAAATGTCACTATTTGAACAAGCTGTCAAGTAACCTCCAAGGAAACATGTCCAGTTGACTTCTCTATAAGTAAAATAAGTCATGTAAGTGAAAGAATTTAAATGGACCTTCATTAAGCTAATCAGGGATTAACGGAGAGACAGTAATTTTTGCTTCCTCTCAAAAGAAAGAATATACTTTATTTTTCTCTAATTCTTACTACTTCTCCAAAATTCTGAGATGGTGCTCAATAAATTGTATAAATATTATTATTTCAAAAAGAATTCATAATTTGGCTGAGGTGTTAGGGGAAGAGAGTTATAATGATCATAACGTGGTTGTGAACATAATGGGTCCCCTCCAGAGGCAACTGTGAAATCAACAAGTCCAGGGAGTTCTCATCAAAACCCTGGTCCCTTTTTGATAGACTTGAACATCCCACCTGTTTGCTCATATATACGTTTCTTAGATCTATTCGTCTATTTAGATGTGTTATATTAAAACATGTTAATAGATGTATTAATATAAACTGTTGATCCCCCAAAATTGCAAAAATTGTGGTCATACATTTTAAATTCTTATTTCAAATATGGCATTCGATAATCTTAAAGAGTTGAAAGTTTACAAGTAAACAAAGAAAACAAGGTCTTTATAGTAATGGAGGGAATGGGTAACATAAATGAATTATTTGCTTATAGGGGATGTACAAATAATGCATGTCACATTTCCTGCTTGAGTCACTGACACAGAAACTGATAAGGAAGTGAAACACTGTAGTTAGAAACATAGACAGAGAGACACAGGGAGACCTTAGAGCATATTCACTCCCAGGCAATAGAGACACTGAACTTTATTCCTACAGACGGTTAAACCTCATGCACAGGATTGGCTGGCTTAGTGCCTCCATGGAAGTACCTTAATTGAGTTGCCATGTGAGGCTATGCCCTTGTCTTTTATCAAAGGTTATTCTAAGATACAGCCACATGAAGAAAATTTCTCTATCTTTAGCAAAATTGCAGATAAAAACACTCCCCATTATGCTAGTTAATGTCCCTTTTAAGATTTTACACAATTCATTTTTAACATCTAATGCCATATATGTCACTTATTGACCTACAGAAGGTATAATGTCATATACACTTACTTTACACACAAATGCTGTCTGCTTTCCTTTTTTTCTCTCTTTGTTTTTGAGTGAAAACCACATAAGCCATTATGTCTTTTTTCTTACTATCTTTGAAAACCAAAATTAAACTGAATTTGTTCTCTGTGGCTCCTGATGCTATTATCTTCTTCATACACACACACACGCACACACACACACACACACACACACACACACACACACACACATATATATATATATATATATATATATATATATATATATATAGCAGATTTACTTGTAGATGAAGAAACTGAGCATCAAAGATGTTAATTAACTTGTTCCTATTCCAGCCTCACAGGCAATAGACAGCACAGGGAAGCATTTGATATTTCTCTGTCCGAGCAGAGCTGCCATTTTTTATTTTATGCCATGCTTATGGAAGAGCACACGTCAAGCACTCTGCCTAAGTTATATCCTTGCTGCCTGTCACTGTGCCTCAAACTCAACTTTGTTTCATTATATTCCTTGAGTTTTAGAGACTTTCTCTATCTTAAATGTAAAATACAATGCATGGACCACACTCAACCTTGTATATAAAGGAGGTGAAGTAATAGAAGCTTCTGCTTTCAGAGAGGTACACAGGGAGGAAACCAGTTATTTAAAGATATGCAAATACAAGGTTGAGTGCAGTGGTATGCACCTGTAATCCCAACAATTTAGGAGGCCGAGGCAGGTGGATTATCTGAGGTCAGGAGTTTGAGACTAGTGTGGCCAACATGGTGAAATCCTATTTGTACTAAAAATACAAAAATTAGCTGGGTATGGTGGTGCGTGCCTGTAGCAGCTACTCAGAAGGCTGAGGAAGGAGAATTGGTTGAACTCGGGAGGCAGAGGTTGCAGTGAGCTTAGGTCTATTGCACTCCATCCTGAGCAACCGAGCAAGACCCCATCTTAAACAAAGAAAAAATATATACAAATATAAAATGGCAAATCCACTAAAAAGACCATTTTTCTAGTATTTCTCACTCCATGTTTTTCAGACCACAAAAGAAGATTAAGACATTCTGAGAACTATTTTTGTTATCTAATTTAATATTACCATCTAATGATTTATTTTAAAACAACACACCTTCAAAATTAGAATAAAAAAGAAACAGTCCAAGAAGAATAATCAATCTGAAAAAAAAGAATCAAATGCAAATGAAAAAGAAACCTCTAAAAACTAAAATGATAATGATGACGAAGTGATTCTGAGGCAATACCTAGTAATGAGATTCACCTCATGTTGAAAACTGTTATGCAGTTTTTAGAGAAATATGAAAGATTCCACTCTGGTCTAATCTACTTTATATAAAACAAAATTGATTTAAAAAGATGCACTCCCTTATAGGGGAGACATAAAGAAAAACTAAAAAGAGACATCTGCCTTTTGGTTGTAGGCTTTCATGAAATTCTGCAATACTTGCACCAATAGAAAGGGAAATAATACATTACAGGACTCCTGATGGAGGATTGTTGAGCTAACTGCCTGGAAAGTGGAAGAAAACTGGCATGTATTATCACCAAACAAGAGGAAAGTTTTCATTATGATAGCAGTCACCAAAACAATGACAGTATTTACAAATGCAGAGAATTTGAGAAGGTAAAATCAATATGAACTGTATGGGCAATGGAAGTAAATCATCATAAGTACCAAATGAAGTGGTTTTCAGATCATTCCAGAAGTAATGAAAACATGTTACCCACTTTGATTATCAATGAACTGAGAGTGATCTGCTACTACATCAAGTAAAGATTATTTTCTGCTTGATGCACAGAATGCACTGCTAGATTTCGCGTTATGCATGCAAGAAGAGATGATGTTGTAAAATTTAAGGGTATCCACTTTTGGGAAGAAATAAGCATGGCTGTTGAAAAAAGCACAAATTTAGTATATTTTTAATGTAGAAGATGCCTTCTACATATACAGATATTAAAAATACATTTACGTAGGTGAAACTATTTATGAGAATCTATTACTTCTTGTGCTATCATATTACTAAAATACACTATGTGGCAAAATTAGTGAAATAAAATGGAAAGCACATTGTAATTTCAGCGTGGGAATATAGAATTTTAAAAGTCAGTTTGCAATAGCAATATGACTGTGTATTAGTTTTCTATTGCTGCCCAACAGATGAAAACAAATTTAGTCACTTAACACGTAATCTCACAGTGGATTAATAATGTGAAAGTTGCTCAGCTGGTTCCACTTCTCAAGATCTCACAAGGATGCAGTGCAGTGTGTTCTCATCTGGAAGCTCTTCTACAGAAGAATCTATTTCCCCATTCATTCATACTGTTGACAGAATCCATTTTCTTGCAGCTGAATACTAAGGAAACCAGCATCTTACTGACTCTTGGCTATGGGCTTTTCTCAGGTCCTACAGGCTACTCATACCCCTTGGCTATCTGGTCTTCTAATGGGCAGTTCACAATATGACTATTTGTTTTTTCAAGGTAAGCAGACAAATCTCTCACTTCAGTGTGCTAAGGAGAGTCTAACATAACAACCATGGGCATCTCATCACCTTTGTCCTTATCTATTGATTACAAGGAAGTGACAAGTCCCACCCACATTCGAGGACCTGACCCACTAGGAACCACCTTAGGGCATGTCTGCCATAGTGAGTGAGTGCATGTGAGCACAAAGAGAGAAGGAATACGACAAATTAAATATCATCTCAATACGTTAATATGATTTTTTCTTTTGAGTTAAAATTATTAAATTTCGGAAGGAAAGTAAATGAATACAGGCCAGGGTTTTTAACATCATTACCACCTTAGAAAACCTGGGCCACAATACACCTGTTTGCAGAAGCACCTGGAAAGCACTGACAACCCCAAACTATATCAATTTTTGTTCTACACTCTTTGTTATTGGAAATTATCATATAATTGTCTCTAAGTAACTTCTATGTGAAAATGTTTCAGGAAGTTGAATCTGTCATAAAATGATGAGAACAAAAAAATGATACGAAAGGACCTGCAGTCAGAGGCACGTTAGTCTTGCAGATACTACAGGTAAACAAAAGGTCAAAGACATATTCGTGTTCTGTGCTCTGTCGAAAATCAGACACATACAGACACTCAGATCATACAGAAACTACTAATTAATGAATATCTATTACATATCATGTAATACTACAAGATATCAGGGTAGCATGTGCTAATAGGTGCTTCCATGGATTGCGAGACTAAGTTTTAGAGAGTATAATTTGACTAACAACAAGTTGCATTGTAGCATATTATTCAAAGAGCTTTCCATTTATTAATTCATACAGTCTTTACAAAAGCTTTATAAGCTAAGTACCAGCGTTTCCTCCAGTTTACAGATTAAAAAATGAGGCACAAATAGAATAAGTGACTTTTCGAAGCTAGGAACCAGCCACAAGAGACGGAGTTCCAGAGTCCCTGTCTGTACTCACCATGGCATGCTGACTCCCAGGGCAGAGGGAGGATTTAGCACTTATTTCCCCACTACCTAAATGTAAGGTGCCAGCTGCTCTTAACAGAGTCGCCAGACTAATGCTATTAAACTAAAATTAGATCACTTTACTTTACTCAAAATCCTGAGATGGCATCCCACCTCAGGATATCATGATTTCACAGATCTAACCCTCTCTCTTCTTGACACTAAGTTGTTCTTGCCCTCTTAGGAAAGGCTGCTGAATTTTGAATTTTCATATAATCTTATATTAGAATTATCTTAAATTAAACAATAAAATAAATAGTTATGGCTTTCAAGCTCTAAGTTTAAAATTTAGGTTTTAGATGTTCCTTCTGGGATTAATGACAAATATATTCTGGATGATGAATATTAAAATAACTCATTCATCCACATATTGTTTTGTCAAGTTCCAAGGACTTTCATAGTGGCCTAGATGCTGATTCTTAGCTCTGGCTTTGAGCTGTCTTAGTTCATTTAGGAGCTGCACCCTGCCATGTGTCTCTGATAATTATGGGTTCAGTCATGGAAGAAAGTTAAACGTAAATCCTCTACTTTCATTATCTCTTCAAAAGGATGTTTGTGGATTTAATCAAAAGGAACAGTTATTCTTTCTGAAATGTAAAGGCAAAGCCCAAATCAACCTTGTCTGTAACATTTTTATTAATTAGGTGCATTTTTTCCTATAGAGAAAGAAAGTGTCAAGATGATGTGTCCTGGCATCCAGTTTTAGTAGACTCACGTGAGCCTCTGTTTCTGCTACAAATCAGCATGCCTCAGGAACTTAGGAGAAGGTACACATTCCTTGGCCCCCCACAAGAGCCCTGAATGAGAATTCCTGGATAAAGAGGAATCAAATTTATATTTTTACAAAGCTCTCCATATGCAATTCTAGTGAGCAGCTAAGTTTGTGAATCATTAGCACAGAACAACTAATAATAATCCATGTCTTAGCCACTTAGGAAAAGGTACACATTCCTTGGTCACATACAAAAGCCCTGAATGAGAATTGCTGGAGAAAGAGTCACAGGATTTAGATTTTTACAAAGCTCTCCGTATGCAATTATGGTGAGGGGCTAGGTCTGTGAATCACTAGCATAGAATAAGTAATCACAATCCAACCAAGAAGTCATCTGCCAGTTGCTATGTAGCAGAAAATAACATAATCTCAAGTGAGGAAAAATGGAAACAGATTATGTTTGCGTAGAGGTTTACTCAACTACATTTATATATACTGATAAAAATATTTTAATTCCACAACCTTGAAAACAGAGAAAACCATAATAGCATTTTATTGAACAGCTTCCTCAAGTATAAAACTTTCCTATGTACTTGTGTTTGTTTCGTAAACATGTATTTTTTTACCTTTTCATTAAGTCAATTTCGAGTAAAAGATATTCTTCTAAACAAGTGCTTGAACACATAGTGCAATGACAAGTAACTTATATCATAGTGATTATAACAATAGTTAAAGAGAAGTTAAATTGTAGCCTAAGACTCCTCTCTCTCATTTATTTATTAGGCTTTGATTTAGTCAATTTAATTATTGTAAATTCAGCCATATTTCAAAAATTTAGTCATATTTTCACAAAATAAATTAAACATATCAAAAGCTTTATTCTGTGACAGAGTATTACTGGCAATACAGATCCAATGGTGAAAAAGGCAGAAACAATTCTGGTGTCAGAAAACTTAAAATCTACAAAAATGATAACCACAAAAAACCTTAATAAAATGTTTATTAATAAGATGTGAAGAAGAATAAAATATCAAGAAGGAGGCAACTTGGCAAATATGAATTGTAAAAATGTATCAAGCACAGGGAAGAGCTAATATACAAGGTGTTGGAAAGCTCCAACCTGGGAGGTGCAGGAGCAGTAAGCTTGTGTGGCTGGAGTCTGTAGGACAATGGTGAGAACTTCACAGCAGAAAGGCAAACTCGGGCTGCACAGGAAGCCAAAGGAAGGAGTCAGAACTGAACTCGTGGAGTAATGAGAAGGTACTGGACTATTTAAGAAAGGCAATTATGTGATTTGGTTTACAGCCTAAAAACAATCACTCTGACTGCTTCATGAGAAGTATAAAGATCAAAATGGACAGAAAGTGACCCTTACATGACTATTGCTCTTGCCTGGTACAGATGAGGGCTTCTACTAGGCAGGTGGCAGTGAGAAGAGAGGAGGCTGAGTTATGACATGTGTTGGAGGTTAGATGACAGAACTGAATGACGGTGGAGATGAGAGTGGGGAGTGTGTGTGTGTGTGTGTGTGTGTGTGTGTGTGTATAAAACTATCCTCAGAATAATGTTGATAGTTTCTAAAGATGATTACAATGTTTGTATCTCATGTGTATGAGATAGTGTATGACACAGTATTTAAATAAATATCTACTTTTTATATTGAAAGTAGTAATATGCATGTTAGAATTTTGTTAGGCAAGTGTAGCTCCCCTTTTGTTTTACACCAATTCACCTTCAAGGAATTCTAATGTAAGCCTTTTAGCAGAAGTTAAGCTTCTTAAATACATATCAAAGGCAATTATTGCGTAAACATGTGTCTTCCATATCATTCTGTCCTTCCATTGATTTGACCAAATATATTGTTGAGAGACAGAATGTGTGTATGAATGTCTCACAATTAAGACTGCAAGTTAGCTTTGGTTCTTCTAAAGTGAAAAACACCATTATCTTAAAAATATATTTGTATGTGCATATGTATGCGTGCATTTTAAACTGACAGGTACTTGGGGGAAAATGAAGGGACCAACTGGTAATTTACTCTGCAGGAATCGTTTATCTCTGTGAGTAGCAAGGCATGCAGCCCAGGCGGTGGGTGGAAATTTTCCACACCAAACAATTCTAATGATAGCTCATCAGGTGGAGCAATAAGGACAGTTCTTGGCATGACAGAGCCTCAGCCACAGCGGCAGTTTACTAAAAGGTTAAAGCAGTATACTAGTGAGAAAGCTGCAACAGTCTTACATTAACTAAAATGCTTTGTGTTAAAATAAACACGGGGCATTCCTAATGGATATTTTAAGTGACTATTTTGCACAACTGCTTTTGGCTAAACCAGTTCTACTTAAGAGTGTGGAGAGATTGTTGTTCTAGCAGCATTTCTTCTCCTTGATATTATTTTATCAGTATATAGAAAATGGTATTTCAGAACTAGTCATACAGACTAAGACAGTGGAGGCATACCTAGGCTTACATCCCTTAAGTACAAATCTTTCTATTATGCTTGTCACAAAAACTCAGTATCATGGTATTGTTAAGTATTGTGCAAAGATGGAAATACTTGGAAAATAATTTTAACAATTTTTAGTTAACTCTTTTAAATTCTTTCAAATTTCACATCATGAGAATCTAAAATTCAAGTGTACCTGTACATCACAGAAGGAAACGATAAATCACCTTAAGATTCAGGAGGAAGTACACGCAGATGTCATGGGCACTGGCGATGGAGGAATGGCATCTTTCCGTAGTACAGAGTGTGCAAAGTTTACACACTAACAAAATAAGGTTTTGAGTTCTTGCTCTTAGTGTTTCTTATATAGAGTAGGAATAAAAAGATATAAAAAAATTATTGATGAAGTTTATTGACGATCTCACAGAGACTGAGGTAACTGGAAGGGAAAATGCTATTTTGAGGAAAGAAAGAAAGGCTGCTTCTAAAAGAAAAATATATTTATTATTTCTTGTTTGACACATAAAACAATAAGTGTATGTATTTACAGGTACAATGTGCTGTTACAATATGGACACGTCTGGGAATGAGTAAATCAAAGGAAGTAACACGACCATCACTGCACATACTCATCTTTGTGTGTGTATGTGGATGAGAAGATTTAAAATCCACTGTCTCGGCAATTTTCAAATATACAATACATCATTCTTATTTAAAGTCATGATGTTATACAGTAGATATCCAGAACTGAATCTGTCTGTCTAACTGACCCTTTCACCCCTAGACCTATATCACCCCACTCCCCCTTCTCCCCAGCTCCTGGTAACCAGCATTCTACTCTGTTTTTATGAGTATGACTTTTTTTCAGTTACACATAAGTTAAGATCATGCAGCATTTCTCTTTCTGTGCTGGCTTATTTCATTTAGCATAACGTCCCCCAGGTTCATCTATGTTGTTGCTAATAATAGAATTGTCTTCTGATCTGGAATTGCAAATTAAAACCACAGTGAAATGCCACCTCACACCTGATACAATTTTTTTTATCAAAAAGATCACAAGTGTCATTGGGGATGTGGAGAAAAGGGAGCCCAGATACACTGTTGGTGGGAATTAAACTAGTGCAGCCATGATGAAGTGTATTGAAGTTTCTAAAATAATTAAGTACAGAACTACCATATAATGCAGCAGTTCTACTACTGAATATATACCCAAAGGAAATGAAATTAGTACATCAAAGACATATTCATTTCATAGTTGGATAATTTGCATAAACAAAATGCTTTACTAAGTCCTCATTAGAGATAGTGAAGGCTTTGTGGTCATGATTAGATGCCTGTTTCTTTCTTTTTCTTTTTCTTTTTAATGGCATAATTTACTGTTATGCAACATAAGACTGTATGTACATGTCTGGATTTTAAGATATTCTAGAAGGAGGAGCTGAAAAAATTTTTTTAAAAAATAGAGGATTCAATATAGAAAGGGAACTTGTGTCAAGACTGGCAGCTGGGTGTCCTGAAGACAATCTAGGCAATTGAATTTCATATACCAGGAATGACTAAGCAACTTGAGCAAATCTGAGTCGTAGCAATTTTTTAATAGACTATTTTTTATAGCAGTCTGAGATTCACACCAAAATGGAGTGGGAAGTACAGAGATTTCCCATGCACTCCCAACCTGCACACACACAGCTTCCCCCCTCTATGGACATTATGCCCCAGAGTGAAGCATTTCTTAGAAGGAATGAACCTACATCAAGACCTCATTTTCACCCAACGTTTGTATTAGAGCTCACTCTGTGCATTCTCAAGTTTCTGCCAAATGTATAATGATATATGTCAACAGTTGTAGTATCATTCGAAGCATTTTCATTGCCCTAAAAATCCTCTGTGCTCCATGTATTCATCCCTCCCTCTCCCCGTCCCCTGGCAACCACTGATCTTTCTACTGCTACACAGTTTTGCCTTTCCCAGAAAATCATGTAGTTGGAATCACCCAGTAAGTCACCTTTTCACATTGGCTACTTCACTGAGTAATATACATTTAAGCTATTCCCATGCCTTTTTATAGCTTGTTAGGCCATTTCTCTTTAGCACTAATACTTTGTTGTTTAGATATACCACATTTTATTCATACATTTACCTGTTGAAGGACATAATTACTTCCAAGTTTTGGCAATTATGAAGAAAGCTGCTGTAAACATCCACGTGTGGGTTTTTACATGAACATATTTTCAATTCACCTGGGTAAATACCAAGAAACATGATTGCTACATCCTATGGTAAGAGCATGTGTAATTTTGTCAGTAACCGCTAAACTCTCTTCCGCAATGGCTGTACCATTTTGCATTGCCACCAGCAATGTAGCATACAAGTTAACTTTCTTTCCTCTACTGATGTGTACTGTGAAACAATCCCTCCTAATTTAACGATAAGAAGCGTTTGCTCCCTAATGTGGCCTTGTGTTAGCATTGGTATTGGGGAGTGCAGGAAGGTGGGGACTTGCATGGATCCAGCGGTGCCGGGAGCAGATGGGATCCAGAGGAGGCAAATATAAGAGGGAAGGAGCGGCTGACTTGAAACAAGAAGAAAGAGCCAATGAGAATCAAGAGAAACAGAAACTTCCTGGGAATCCTCAGTGATGTTGCCGATGAAGATGATGATCTGCACTTTCCCACACCACACTAGATGGGAGCTTAATGAATTTTAGTTGCATTTTAAAAGAACTGTGAAAAGTCCATTATGAACATTCAGATCTTAAAAGAATATTCTCCCTCAATGTTTGCTTAGTGGGAATTTTCCACTCAGTGTCTACAGAAGACCCCGTCCCCAGCCAGAGATGGGCTATGCAACCACAAGACCATGGTTATTGTTGATGTAATGTTTTAGTTTAATCAGTCCCAAGTCTCTTTGAAGTAGAAACATTTTTTAATATAGCAATGTATTGACAGAACACCAAGTTGAACACAGAAGACAGGTTAAGGTAGACACCAAAATGTTTCTCAAGAAGACTTCTGCACAAGCTGAGGGTTTCCACAGATGTCTCTTCAGTTTCCTTGAGAAATTATGATGTGGAAAAGTGTTTTGAACTTTGTGTGCAATATGATGCTACTGCTCACAGAGATGTATAGTGACTAAGCAATTTCCTTAGCAGACTTCCAGCCCTGTGAGGTGGTGTGTGATCATTCTGTTGGGTTCATTAGCTTTTCACATAAAAGAGTAGAGATCATTGACAGAAGGTATAATGTGAGGCTGATAAAGTCAGATGCTTCTTCCTGCATTCACTTTCCCCAGCTTCCCTCTAAGTAGGACTGACAGACCAATGGGAGCAAGCAAACTCCACCCTTATCATAGAAAATCAGAGACATGTCTTCATCCTTCACCAAAAACATCTTTAGGCACATGATGCAGCTTGCACCATGGCCTTTCATTGCTGCTGGTATTTTGCAAAACATGAATTGTGTAAGTTAGAAGTAAATTTTGTAACAATGTTTGCATGTGTTTTGACAATTCTCCTTGTTTCTTATTATGTCCTTCTCTCTTGTATTTCACTGGTGTTTGTGTTTTGCCAAAATGTCTAATGACCCAATATTGAAATTTCTGAAGTTGATGTCTGAGCTGAAAGAAAGAAAAAGTGAGCTGAGGTTTACAGTCAAATATGACAAAGTTAGTGATGAAGAACTACAGACTTCTGAGTCATTTTACTGCACAGGTGCATTCAAGGACAGTTTTTAAAAGCCTGCGTTTCACATGGAAGCTTCTTACCAATGAGTGTGACATAAGGGGTAAGCCAAGTTTTCCGAGTCCACTGCACAGCCTCTGTGACTAACCATTTACAAATGATGCAACTACTTCAGTAACACTGAAATTACACATCCAAAAATCATAGTCATTCTGTAAGTTGCTGAATAGATTTTGGAGTTGCAAAACAGAGTAATATTGTGTTTTTGTTTTTAAAAGGTTATATTCAGTTGAGAAAATTCAGGAAGTTTTTCAGTAGTAGGATGCCAATCCTTGAAAAGTAAAAGCTTTTCTCTTTTATGTGAAAAGCTAATGAACTCCCTCACTGCATTCTAGGAGAAGCTGTAACTGTTCTCATCAGTTTCATAACCCCCTACAATATTTTGTGATTTTGGTGTGTAACTTATTTCATGGCTTCCTTTGTTGTATCGTGTTTCATTCTGAGTGAAAGTGACACTGAGAATGATGTAGATGTAGTTTCACACATTTGATCCTCACCATTAATAGTTAAGAGCAAAATAAAGAAAAGAACTGTATAATCGCTTAGTTGCAAAAATAAATATCATGTGTAACTGAAGTGAGTAAAGTGCTGGGATAAATTATAGTGTGAAAAATGGAAAAAGTTCCATTCTCAAACCATATGAAAAGTTGCCACATTGACAGTAAGTGACATGATGTGAAGAAATTTTGCATAAAATACTGGAAAACACCAGCTTCTCTATCCAATTTGATGAGAAAATTAATTTCACCAATAACTGTCACTTCGTAGCATTTGTAAGATATTGAAATGAGGATAAAATTAACGTTTTTCTTCTGCAAAGAACTGGATAAAACCATGTCTATGGCATACTTAAAGATTTCTCTTTGTATTTGAGGACCAGCAGTTCTGTTTCCAAGAAACTTTGTTGCTCTTTGTACTGATGGGACCCCACCAATGTGTGGGTCTCTGAGAGATTACACTTTCCTTGTAAAAGTCTTGAGATTTTCTGAGATTCCCCAGACGATTTGAAGTTGGACTGCTTTCTTTGTGAGGATTTGTCTGCCTTTTTATCCAAAAGAATTACTAATGGAAATAATATAATCTTTACCTAAGCACACCATAATCAAAACATTATATATCTAGATGTAGGGTGCTCTATGAGAAAGGGTAGTAAACGTGATATTTGTCACCATACTGTTTATATCAGAAAATAAAAAGTTGAAATTACTCAGAGATACATTTTTTAAGGATAAGATATTAATAAAGAAAATTTCACAGTATAAGATTTTCAAAAAGGATGTCTCTCTCAGTATATATTTTCTTTTGTGCAAAAAAGAGAAATGGTGTATAGGAAGCTGTCCTACAGTTTTTAGAGTCACGAGTCTTTCTTCTGTGTGAGTTTTTCTGTTTCCCAGAGGATAAGGGACAGCTGAAGTCTTTCCTGTATTTTTCACATTTACAGAGTCACTCCATAGTGTGAGATGCCACATGTTGCCTAAAATAGAAAAAAAAAAAAAAAGACATGGAGACCTTCCTGCATTTTTCGTATTTCTAAGTTGTATCTCCAGTGTTTTCTCAATGCATGGTTGGGTGTAAGTAATTAGCAAGGCTTTTCCACACGACATATCTTTATATGTTCTCTCTAGTGTGAGTTCTCACCTATCTTTAAAATGATATGGTGAAGCAAATGTTTTCTCACATTTCTTACATTTCTATGCTGTCTCACTCCTTGTGGGTTCTCCCATCCAAAGCAAGTTAGGAAAATTCACTGAGAGCTTTCCCCCGTTTCTACATTCATATAGCTTCTCCCTAGTGCGAAGTAGGTGCCCTAAGTGGGTAGGAATAACAACAAGCCTTCCCACATTTTATACCTTCATAAGGTTTCTCTCCACCGTGAGTTCTCAAATATTTAATGACAAATGAGAAAAAAAAACAGTGTCTTCACAGTCTTTCCATATGTATTAAATCTTTCCAGTGTGAACACCGATGTATGATGGACAGCAGCCTTGCAATACTCACTGCTATAGTGTTCTTCTCCATTGAGAGTCCTCACAAGAGTCCTCAAATATGACAGACAATTTCAGGCTTGTCCTCATTCCTTAGATTAATTGGGGTTTTGTCCAGACAAGCTTTGATATGATTCTAAAGGGAAGAAGGGCCCACCGAGGCATTTCACACTGCATCCATAGGGTTTCGTCCCACCAGCACTTCTATTCAGCACACTAAGATTTGGAATCCAGCTGAAGGTTCTCCTACATTGATTATCTTCTCTACATCCTGGAGGCCATGTATCACATGAGTTCTCAAATGACTCTCCTTGTTCTTGTGATGAACTTACCAAGATTTCCTAAATGAAGGACCACAGGTGATTCCTGGTGATCTTTGTCTATCTTCTGTCTATTAACTTTTCCTCCATAAATATGATACTGAGCACTTTATCTACTCTTTATCTACTGGTTTTAAGCTGAAGCCCATAATCTATTGATGTCACATTTCTGAAATTTTTAAGCATTATGTCTCCATAGGGAGTTATTGGTTAGAATGAAGAAAAACCCATTCCTTCTGGAGAACATTCACCCACATCCACAAAGGTCACAACATCCATAATCAAATGCAGATGTGGGCCATTCTAGGCCATTCACAAGTAGTACAGAGGCTCAATACCAGGAAATAGAAGAGTATGGATGGATCAGAGACACCCGTCTATAACATTTCCAAAAGGGAAACTCAACTCAAAGATGTCCTGCTAGGTTGGCTATTCCTAGTGAAAGGATAATTTCTGGTTTAGATACCTGGAGGTCTCTGTGGGCATCACCCATTCATTCCAAGAAGTCACTTAAAGACCAGGGGTTAAAAGAGCTGGAGAAGTGGGAGCACCCCGGGCCATTTGAGACTGATAGGGAGGGTGATGTCTGTCTACTTTTGATTCCCACCTACACTTACGGGAGTGTGGACATGTTACAATAGGGCCCAGCCTACACCTTTAACTTAGCCTTGAAAGAATGCTAAAAACACTCCAGAACTTCTCTACATTGGAGAATACTCTCAGGATAAAAGTGACCCCGAAAGTAGGACTCTTCTCTCTAGTGTTCTTATCCTTTCTGAAACTTGTCTAATAATCTTTTGATGTTAGTAGCACTCTGGTGCCTTCAAGCATTGTACTTTTAACATTGTAGCCTATGTTTTCATTTGTGCTAAGTTTAGGGTTAGTGGTCAATAACTAATGTGCTTTGACTAAGTTAGGGTTGAATAATGAAGGAACAAATTAATAACCACTTGCTTATTGGACAGCAGTTTTATTGATTTACTATAATAAGAATTATTATTATTGTGGACCCAGGCTTAGAGGAGTGTTTACTTACCTTTTTATTATATATTGCATGTTAAATTGTTTTTCATATCTTAAGGATAAATATCAGCCTTTCTCACTACTCTATTTAGTAGAATGCTTAATATGTTCCCCTAGGGTAACAGCTACCTTCATAGTTGTTTTGTTCACATTTCTAGTTCAGTCTTCCTTTGATAATATCTACTTACTACCTTGTGAAGGTTTGCCTTATTTCAATTATTTTTGTCCTTCATATGTCTCAAAATATTTTATTTTTTTCCAAGTGATAGCTGATGTCTCTTTAGATAATTCATATAACTCTTTTTTGGGTGTAGGCCAAAGAAGGATAATAAGGCAAATGAAAATGGACTTGGAATTATATAATTTCACACATTTCTGAATAGTAGACCAAAGAATCTGAAAGAACCACAGACAATTTGAGTATATGTATTTTAAAAGACAGTTTAGAAATCTCTTAATATAAATTAATGTTTAAATCTTACCTTATGTTTCCCAGAGCAGAGTAATTGCTGTTGCTGAAAGGAAATGAAACTTACTTGGATCACATCTCTGCAGGAACAACACATTTTCAGAGCATTTGTCATCATTTTCTATTGCTCAGTTCCATGGTGACAGCATTAAGAAAAACTGTTTCTGATGTTGCAAGGTTCGCTTAAATCTCTGCAAAGAATCTTCTTTAGAAAGGCTCTTCTGTGTCTATGTTTTTATATAACACATAGTCTAGTAAGAATTAGAAATTAGAAGTAACTGAGCTTTAATCACAGGATCATTTTTTTCCAACTTTGAAAGAGTTTGTTTCTTTGTAAAATATTTGTCGTTTAATCTTGCCCCCACTGTCATCTATCTTAATGGACTCTAACCATTCCTCTCTTATTGATTACCTTCTCCCTCTATTTCCCCAGCAAGTTCTGTGTTAATAATAAAACTTCAATTTCCCAGTTTCAGAGATGGTTTAATGAAATATTATTTTAAGTCTAGACAGTTTTTTGGTCATTACTGTATTCCTTGTGTTTTGCACAATGCTTAAGTGGTAGCAGTATATTATTAAAAGTTTTCTTAGTGAATAGCTTAATTAATTGTGATAGTTTGTGTATATGTGTGGTTGCAAATATACAAACAGACCAAATGTATTACACGTGCACACTTGCAATATGTGTAGCATTGGTCGACACAGCTCTAGCAATGTGGATTCAAATATATGCATGTCAGAAACTAATTGCATTTCAAGCAGGTATCACTTGTGATCTTGATATACAGTGAAAGGAAAATATGAATTTATGAATTTTATTGTTTTGTTATACTAGTTTCAGATGGTAAAGCATCTAGTGAATGTTAAAAATATTTTTCACTTGAATCATAGCTCTCAGGTTAATATCTTAAATAAAAACTCATCATTTTATCTACATTTATATATATCTATATCTATAATTTATCTATTTAGTGTAAGAAGCTAACAGGAAGTAAGAATTACTGGAGAAATCAGATAGCCTGAAGTCTTTTAAGAGACAACTTAAAGAATAAACAATTTTTATTAAATAATGTGTCAGCATAGAAAATCTGTTTTGATTACTCCTTTCAGCTGCTATATCAACTTTTAGTTATAATATATAATAAAGTGAATATACTTTTTCAATAACATAACTTTTTTTCATCTATGAGCAGAGAAAGCCAAATAGAGGTCAGGAGAGTACACAAGGAAGTGGCATATGTCCTGCTCCCTTTCACCTACGTACCTAAATAAGCCAAGGATTTAGAGAATGGGTTAAATGACATATGATTACAAGATAATAAAAATACCACATTGTTGTTTTAAGAAACGAAAACTCTGGAAATAACATCTGTCGTGCGTTCCTGTATTGTGGAAAATAAAATAAATTACTACGTAGGTGTCTGTATTTCACATTTTATGAACTGTATTGGGATGAAGAGCTATGTTCTGCAGTCTGAAAGAAACAGTTATGCATTTAAGGGAAATAATGTGATGAATATAACATGCAATAACAATCAGCGGACTATAATAAAAATTCATCAAAGAAACGAAGTGCACTCACATTTTATTCCAATTTAAATTTAAGTTTTAGATTTTGTTTTTGTTGCTGCTGTTAAAAATCTTAAATGAATTTTCCGGGATGGGTAGTTCTGTGTTTAGATGCATATGTGTTTCCTAAAAATGAGAAACTGAACTTATATTGCTTACAAGATTGCAAAGTGGCAATAATATCTTTGAGTATGATTAACATCTAGTGTAATTCTGTATATAAAATGACTTTCAAAGGTTTATAATATTTTTAACGTTGTATTTTTAACATATTGTTTCATGCAGATTAAATTTCTAATTATCCAGTCTTACTTCAAATTATTTAAAATAGAATATTCATTACAAAATAATAATAATATCGTTGGACTCTTAACAAAGGCATATTTAAAATAGTTACCCAAAGGAGGGAGGGAGTAATTGAAAGTGAAGTATTCTAAGGTCCTAGAACCATTGAAAATGATTTAAAAAGAACTTACCTTTTACTTGGCTAATTTAGAGATATCATTTGTGATAAATAAAGAATGCAGAAATGCTGCTTGAAAGCAGAACACAAAGTATAAGTTAATTTAATCAATGTCAGAATAAGATATTCATGTATATGTTTATATGTCTATATAATGTATAATTGTACATATCTCAATTATTTTTAATGCATTATGCATGTGTAATATATATAATGCAAGTAGAGAACATGAATAAATTAGTAAACTATAAAATTGGTACATACATATTAAATGTTCAAGTAGATAGAATCTAGTTTCTATACAATATCAGAGATGTTAAAAAGTAATGAAATTTGGAAAACAATAATTTCAATGGATATTCGATAACATTTTAATATATGTTTAGAATATTATAATGAATTTGATATTTTGCCATAGCAGGCCATGTAACAAATTCCACAATACCCTGGAACACATTGAAAATAGAAAAGATCTCCATAGAAGAGCATGCTTACTTCTTTTCAGAACTCACTCTGTGAGGGATAAAGCCATGTAAATGAAACTATGTACGTTATAGCATCAGTTTGTGTGCTGAAACAGGGCCTTGTATGTGAGGTGTTATGAGACTACGAAGAAGAAAGAAGGAGAAAGTGAGAATGTGAAGTTTGAGTAGGTGACTGGTAGATGAATAGAGCTTTTCCAGGCAGACAGAGGGATTTTTTAGGCCAAATGAGGACCAGGAGATCAAGATGTTAAGATAAAAAAAATAATATTTTGCATGTGGAGAACTTCAGAGTTTGGTATGATTATGGTATCAAATGTGTTCAGTAATTAACAATAATGGTCAACATTAATTAAGGCATTAGTATGTGACAAGGTTCTTTACCTGTGTATACCACAGGTAATGTTTAATTTATTCTTATAATAACCCTTTATGATATATTATCCTCCTTTTACCAAGCAATAATAAGCAAATGGTGTCAAGTTAATAATATGGTATCCTTTTAAACACATATATTGTATTTGTTCAAGATTCATTTAATTGTATTAGAGAAAATGCATTATTAATGATAAAATTTATACATTTATTTCTTCATGTTTGAAATAAGGGCTTATTTCCCCCAAAATATACCTCTTAGATCAGCATCTTTGTATTTTTCCTTTTGCTTGTATTCAGTAGAATATTTCCTTCTGCTTATATTTGCTTGCTGGTAAATATTTAATAACTGATTCTTGGGAGAAAAAAAAGAAAGAAAAAAAAATCCCTGATGCCTGATGTTTGCTGATTTCTGTTGTGCTAACACTTCCACAGGGTAAGTCTAAACTACCAAAATGTGATGTCACTGAACACAGGGCTGGGAAGGCGAATGTACACACACCATGTCAGCGATCCGGCTCAGCCACTCGATGGCCTGTGTCTCTTCCTTCCTGTCGTTCTTAGGACTTCATTACTCATGTGGTGTGCTCTTCTGACCCAAACTTCTTTACATCATGTATCTTTGGAATAGTATTTTCCACACTGTATAATGATTCTCTTTGATTACATACTTTGATTTTCTATCTTTTTCTTTCCTCACAAGAATCGGAACTAGCAAAAGGGAGGACCTTTATCTACTTTTTAATCACTGTACCCCATGTATATCTTAACATATGGCATATAAGCTCAATGCATATATGTTGAATTGAAGAATAAGACTTTGGGCAAGGCAAGGAAATGAGAGGCATTTCCTTTGAACATTTATATTACTAAATCAGCAGGTTCTAAAGTTAACAAAAAGAAGTTAAATTGATGATCTCATTGAATGATAATTTAGTAAAGATATGATTTAATTTGGGGACCTACATCTTTATAAAGATAAAATTGTAAGGCAAATATGGAATATTCTTCTTTTTCCAATAGAGTTGTCAGAGGGACAGCATAAGGTCATTTTCTGCTAAACTAAGATTTTCTGTTTTGTATTTCACTGTAGCTCTGTGGAATGGAGTGGAAGAGGTAGAGCAATGAATGGGTAGGGATAGGAAGGCAAACATAGGGGCCTGTAATTTTTGCTACTGTCATTGATCACAAGGACTTTTTGAAATGTTACATATCCAGTATAGACTGCACAAGAATCTGCATAATGGTAGATATTGTGTCAACATTTATTGAATTAAAATTAACAAGAAGATATTTAAAGATACAGGGTAATGTGATGAAGATAAAATGATTTTCTGGATCTTCAAGTTGATATTGATGATACAGCTCTATCATTTTGTTTAAAACTCGATCCTCACAAATCTTTACATATAAGTATATTCAAATATTGTTACATTCTCAAGGTCAAATGCATATTACTTGGTGAATATCGTTTTGTTGGGTGAACTTCTGTCATTTAGGTAATTTAGGAAAACCAGTCCAGAATTTTTGGAAGTATGCCGTTGCATATGTGCTGACTGGCTCATGTGCTCATATTCTGTGGCATAGTCTGATTACTTTAGAGACACATGTAACCAACTCTAATATCTTTTCTCATTGCTTTCAATTGAAAAACTCATCTTGGTATGCTTATGCGTTAATACCAAGATAATTAATTGTACTATACCCATAAAGGAGAAAGTGAAACATTCTCAAGGTAGTTAAAGTAAACTGCAGAGAGAAGTAGAAAAAAATGAAATAATAAATTTCTCTATCACTTAAGTAATATAGAAATTCATATTAAGAAAATATTTACTTTTAAAAAATGTGTTAACAGAAACTCATGCTTATGTGTTCTAGCTATTTTTAAATACCATTCTGCCTATCAGAATGTGTTTTGAGCAATAGGATGTGAATATCACAGGAACACAATTCAGCAGTGAATAGGAAAACCGTATTGATCTCTTAAATCACTGCATTTTCAGGGATTTATTTTTACAAAGGAAACCACAAGAAAGAACAGTTAGATTTAAATCGTATAAAAGCAATGCATTGTCTGTCTGAGATGCATTTATCCCAGTAAACTCCTTTTTTATCTGGAAATTACTCTTCCTTCCTTGTTCCTATTTTCTAGTGTGTCCCCATTGCAAATTTAAAAATTTTGCTTAACACCACCTGTTCTGATTATTCCATACACAGACAAAACATTTTTCCTTGATGTTGCTCTAGTTTTCTTAACAGCGTCATGCTTTCCATTAGACAGCAACTAAGCACTATTTTTTCCTCTGTGGGATTATATTTGCCTCATTTCTCTATGTCTTTTTTTTTTTTTTGGTTTTTTGAGGAAGTGGTTCTATGTCACCAAGGCTGATTGCAGTGGCCCAATCTTGGCTCACTACAACTTCCTCCTGGATTCAAGCAATTCTCCTGCCTCAGCCTCCTGAGTAGCTGGGATTACAGGTGTGGGGAAACACACCCAACTAATTCTTATATTTTTAGTAGAGACAGGTGTTTCGTCATGTTGGCCATGCTGTTCTCGAACTTCTGATTTCAAGTGATCCTCCCGCCTTGGCCTCTCAAAGTGCTGGGATTACAGGCATTAGCCATCCTCTTTGTCTAAACGTGACTTTTCTTTTTAACTTTTGCCTATTTATCTCCATAGTTTCCACAATCCCCGTGCTTATTTGTAACTGGTAATCCAATGTTTATTCACATCGTTGTTCAGTATATATTCAGGATTTTCATTTTGCCAAGTGTCTCAGACCCCATTCTCTGGCTGAGTCTTCATGCCCCAGAATATGAAGACGGAGTCAATTTCATAAAATTTGTATTTCTTCATGCACAAGAAAAGTGGATGTGGAATCTGTCTGAATTCATGTTTTGACCATCTATGCATGCTTCATTCCTCAATTACCTCTCTCTCTCTCTCTCTATTTATCTATCTCTCTGCTTTCTAAAGGCTTCTGTTTAGCTTCTGCATTTGTGAGCAGCTGAAAACAGAATGGAATTCAATTCACTATACAGAGCATTTTGAATTGTCTCTCTTTGGCTGGATTTTAAAAATGTAAGGGTGTCATGGAAGGAACTTATTTTGGAAATCCAGAGCTCATTTGCATCTATATTGTATTTTGTGTCAAGGATTTAGGAAGGTCAAACACTCTCATTGAGATCATATTATAGACAGAGGTCACTTTTTTCTGCAGACAAAATCCTTAGTGATATTTATTCATGAACTAGGACAATCGCAACAGTAAAATAATTCATTGCCCAAAATATCTTTGATCAAAAATTCAAATAGCCAGATGGTGGTTGTGCATTCTTACATCCTTTAAAATATGCTGCAATCAACAGATTATAAGTCTGTGAGAGAAAGGAGAGTTGATATTCGGTGTAGATCTAATACGGTCATAATAATATATCTGTTATATGCAGTTACAAGAGAATAATATGACAGAAAAAAGAATATTTTCCTTAGTACAGGTCATGATATTTTATGCTGAAAATTGGGGTAACATATATTTTGTATATAAATGTGTTAGTCTTAGATTTATTCAACCATATATGAAGGCCCTCCTACATCATAAAATTCAAGAATTTAATTCATGATTCTTATGTAATACTATATGCAAGTCTATCAAGTAGTATGTCTTATATGATTGGCCTCCAAATAGCAGTCAATTAGGCCTGATATAATAATGTCTGTATCTACCTGATATGTTACTTTTCCTGGTGTCATTTCTGCAGTTGGTATGGTACAGAGTTGGGGCTTAGCAATATTTAGGCTTAAAATTGGGATGTATAATTTTCCCAGTTGTAATTATTTAATAAATAGAATTTTATGTAGTAGGTTACATTCCTTTTCTTAGTTTTTAATATAGAGGATGGAGAATTTTCACTTTTGAGAAATACGGTAAATGGAAATCATAATTCCAGCCAAAGGCTTGGTTAAACAAAATTTAAAGAAGCAGCCATATAAACATAACATTTTAGAGCAAATATATTTTGTTTATCCATCTATCTATCTATCTATCATCTATCTATCTATCTATCATCTCTCTATCATCTATCTATCATCATCTGTCTATCTATCTAAAGGAAATTATCAAAGTAGAATAACTCAGGAAAAAGATATTCATGTCTATGCCCCCACATGCCCCAGGACATTTACAGACACTTTTTACTTCCTAGAATGTACTCCTCTCTTATCCCAGCCTCCTGTTTTCCGTTCCTACATCTGCTAATTTCACCTCACCTTTCGCTTACCAACTCTATTGTCAATTACTCTGGGAAGTTTCTTCACTCCCAACACTCACAGTTTATATTTCTTATTTTCTTCACCTCCAGCACACCAGTTTATATTCCTTATTTTCACATGACTGTTTCTTATTTAACTCTTACAACAAATAGAATTTTAATCATTGACATAATTACTTGATAGATTAGACTATGCCATCTAATCTCTCATGCTATCTAATCTTCTCGTGTTCATTATTTTCCTTCTCCTCCAATTTAAAAGATTTTGATGAAAAGAAAAACTCCTCTTCCCAAAGAGGAAAGGAGATCTTTGCAAGAAACTTTGATGATGTTCAATTTAGGCTATTTAAGGCACATACACTGGGCGGTTTAGAGACAGTAACATATAGTTGATTTACATTGAGTAAATCAATAGGACATTTATTTTAAATATACATTGAACTAAACTCAGCCTTTAGTACTCTGCTGGGCATTTAATTTGCTCATGAATATATGCCTTTATCACAAGAGATTGTCATATGACAAACTGAGGAGGGGACAGAATCAATTTTAGGCATCTTTTAGGTCAGTAAGAAACTACAATGCTACCTTAAGGTTATTTATTTGATCATAAGCCCAGGACTTCATATTCACACTCATAAAAGACCACACACAACCTTCTTTTAAAAATTCATGAAATAATAGCCATTGTAAAACACATACTCCCTTAAATTATTTTAAATTGCTATTCTTTGTAAAGAACAATGAGCTTGTGAAAAGTCTTTACTGGCTCCACCTCCACTGTGGCTAAGACAGGACAAGAAAATTATAGCAAGTGATCTCTATCTCCAGCAGCTTGTTTTGTATTTAGTGAGACATTAATGTCCATAAAATATTTTTAAAATAATAGATTATAGAGTATAATCAAGTGCTAAAATTGCTGTGAATCATATCTATGCTGCAGAAATTTTGAGGAAGGAGAGAGGTCCTTATAAACTAAAGGAATCAAGAAAATTGATTAGGAAAGTGGGAAATTTCCAGACTTTGAAATGAGAGAATATTTTTGAAAATATCAACAATTAAATTGTATATTTGATTCTGCACTAAGTATATCATGTACATTCCACAATTGGTTCCTTCCCAATATTTAAAATGAGAAATTTCATTGCTCCCATTTAACAAATGTGGAAATAAAGCACAAAAAAGCAAGGGGTTGCCACACTTCATGTAGTAAGTAGGTTCAAGCTGATGTTTAAACCTGGGGCTTCCAACATGTGCTATTAGATCCTCAACCAAGAAAAACATGAGCTAAAAGATGTGAATAATGTATGCATTAGCTCACTGCTGAAAGGCCATTAGCTTGTTCCTTGAACTTTTTTTAGAAGTACTGATTATTGGGCTGAACTGGCCACATTGTCTGAAAATACATCTTAAAACAATAGCTCGGTGATGGTAAATTTGATTCCCGAAATGGAATTATCGTTAGTCCAAAATTAACTTACAGTTTAGAAAGTAAAATGAAACTGGTTAATCAACTAAATTGTTAAACATACATACAATGTCAACATTTGAAAATTTTAAATCTAAAACACCAACTTTCCTAAAATCATATAGTTACAATTTTATTAGAATAAATTTTATAAAGTAAATAATTCTTATCTGACTCAATTTCAAAATATACTGTAACAGAATATATCATAAGTAGAATTATCCACATATCATCTATTAGATCTTATGCCACAAAAATCACTAATATTACTAAAGGTGACTACTTAATCTTTGTGGAATAAAGTTTTTGTAAAAAACATTTATTTAAACAAGTTGACCATATAAGTTATTACTTCACCATATGAGGTGTTAGGAATTTATTTAACCCAAAGCATCTCTACTTATTAAAATAAATACAACTGGAGTGTGAGGAAGTGAGTCCAGGTAATACATCCTTTTACAATTATAATTACTTTAGCTTGTTTCTAATGCAGGAGAATTTTGACATGTGTAATATTCTCAAATTGTGCTCTTAGTATCTTTATAACCATAGGATAACTTTGGTAAAGATACTTACAATGTTAAAATACATAAGAAAACATTATCTAGAATAAAATAATTTGAGGAAACAATAAAATAAAGAGAGAAAAACATCTGTTAAAAAAAGCCCAGAGATATAAATAGGAAATTAGTATAAATAGAACCTTAAGAATGGCAAGCACATACAAAACTACTCAGACTCAGTATCTCGAAACATGTAAATTAAAAGAATGATGTCAACTCACTTCACACTTATTACACTGGCAAATATGTTATGGAACTAGAGGATGTGGGCATGGAGAAACCCACTGGCTCATGGAAAAGTACCTGCTGCAGCCATTGAAGAGCATCTCAGATTGCTTAGTTAAATACCTGTTTTTCACATGACCCAGCAATGCTGCTCCCGGGTATGCAACACCTAGAAACTCTAGCAGAGGTTCATCACGGGACACACAGAAGGTATTTGTTTTAGCATTGCTTGGAGGGAAATTTGAGGCCATTTGGAAGTCTATCACTGAGGATGTACAGTGAAATGTGGAAGACGCACATTGATGGCACTGAACAGTGCTGAAGAGCAATGCTCAAGCTGTGCACCTACCAGCATGGATCAATTTTAAGAGTTCTCAACCTCTCTTTTTCCTGACCCACCCCAAATACTATGCTCTGGTAACCACCACTCTGCTCTCTACGTCCATGAGTTCTGCTTTTGTGGAATCCACAGATATGTGAGATGATGTGATATTTGTCTTTCCATACAAAGTTTCACTTAGGAGGAATAAAACTTAGCAGAATTGCACAGAACAGTGACTAAAATAAACAACAGTACACTCTATATTCCAAAACTGATAACAGAATATATATATATATATATATATAAATATTTCCCTACAGAAAAATGATAATAATGTGAGGTAATGAATTTATTAATTAGTTTGTTTCAACATTTCACAATGTAAACATATATTAAAACATCACATTGTACCCTATGAATGTATACAGTTACTATTTTGTCAATTAATAATAAAATGAAGAAAAGAGTGCTAACTGAAAGCAAATAAGAAATGAAATTCAGTTTGTATAATGTACTGAAAGAAATTAGTCTTCAAATGTATGCATTTAGAAGGAAACATACAAAGCATATATATACTCAGTTCATTAGAATGGCTGCCTCTGGGGGGCAAAGAGGGTAGATGTGGTCAAAAAAAATATTTAAGGGGCTTAATAGAATTACCTAATACTATCTACTGTAAAAGACAAATCCTGACTATCCATGACTTAATGCATTAAAGTTTTAACTTTGATTCACATTGTAGTGCCCCACCCTATAATAATTCACAAATAATCTTGTGAATCATTTCCATCCCAACCAGTAAAAAGGAAGAGGAGTGGGAGTTTGGATGGGCCAAGCACGGAAGATGCACCTCTCACCATGTGTCCCAGTCACTGGCTATGCTTTGCCATAGGCAGTTAGCAATGAAAGCTGGGAAAGGTAAAGTCAAGTTGTGTGCTGAGTGAAAACAGAAATGAGTTTTATGGACAGTGAGCCAGTACTGCCTGCACATGTAGAATAATAATGTGACTTAAATTGAGGCGTTAAATCAATGCAATCATCTGCATTGAGGTGCACCTGTGCCTAACTAAACATGAAATACACAGAGTTTTATATCAATCAGTCTTGAATGATGAAGCAAATTTATGAATACACATAATATTAGTCCAGTTATTGCTGTGAAAGCATTATGGTGATTGGGAATAACTGTAATCAGTAGAGAAATATGTTTTTAAAATTGAGAAATAATTGTAGTCAGGAATTATACTACATGTACACATAAAAACCTTGATCATAAAATTTTATGTACTAGAATATTTGAATAATTATTAAGTTGATATAGTTGCATCTTAGAATGTAACACATCACTACATTTTTTCCTTATGATTATAATTTGAGAAAATAACAGATGGAAAAGATATACTAGAGAAAATCACTGTGACTTGATTGAGGCATTGTGTTTGATAGTTATGTGACATTAAGATACCCCAAATTATCAGCCAAAATAGATTGGGCCCAGTTTTCCCTTCGGTCTTTTCTTTGTATTGATAGTCAAGACTTCTCTCCCTACAACCACCGAATACATTTCTACCAGCTATGTCCATCAACCAGACATGAAATTGTAGGACACATCAGCTTTGTTTGTTCTGAGAACTGTGTTTATTGTTCATTGCATTTTGACTGTTGACATCATCTTATAATTTTCAATGAATTTTGGTTACAAACCTATTTCCTTTCCTCTTTCTGTTGTGTGATAGACAGGGATGGAGATTTTTATCATTTTGTTTTGTTTTTATTTTTGCCATTTTCCTCTTTTCTCTAGGTATGCTTCCATTTTCCTCTGGTGCATAGTCCCGGGAGAAATTTTAATTAGCTTTCTAACCTTGGTCCAGATTACACATGCAAAGGGTGGAGGATGCAACACCCACGCTTCACGCTTGTGGAGCTGCCACTTGCATCTGGCATGGTGAGTTCAACATTTCTGGAAGTCCCAGCAATTCTGTTTCTTTTCAAGGGCCACATGATCAAAACGGAAAGTCATATATGAATAAAACACTCTGCCAGCTGAATATTCATTCAGATATGTACGATAATAAAAATTGTTCCATTGCTGGTGTATACAGAGTTCCTGAATAATCCCAAAAAGCGTTAAAATTAACAAGTTTAATTATTTGAAAAAACCTTGTGCAAATCAAGATGTCATGCACACTTCAGGAAAAAGCACGTGATCTTTTACATAATAAATGACCCTTTGCTGAGATTCTTGGGTTTGTAAGGCCCTGCTGGACAAGCATGGGATGTTTTCCCATGGTATGGCGTGTGAAGTGAGTTACATGATATGCAGAAAAGCATTTATGTTTCAATGTTTACCTTAAGACGTGATTTTTTATACTTTACCAAACAGTAATTTTGCAGATATTAAGAGAAGAATCACATAAGTAGCCCTAGTGATGTTTATTTTCAGACATTATGAACAGTAGGTTGTGGTACTTAACTATGCCAAATAAAAAAGTTTTGGAGGTTTAGAAACATTGTACTTCCATCATATCTGATAGAAATTAGACAATACATAACATGTAAGTTACTCATGTCGATTTGTATATTGCTGACTTCAAGAAAAATATCCCACATCTGAAATATTTCTTGGGAGATGCTTGACTGATGCTAAAGTCATGGTTCTCACCATAAGAGAAATTGTTTCATCTTTGTAAAGACACAGAGAAGCAGAAACCAACTGAGATATGTGTTATTATTTAAGAAAATACTGATGTACTATTTAAAATAGTAAAGGCATGCCATTAAATTATCAAAATATATATTCTCTGATTTTAAAGAAATTGGAAATGTCTACAATACTACTGTGTATTTGGCTGTTATATAGAAAAGTGCTTGTTTTTTAAGAAGAACCTCATGTGCCTCTGGGCTGAACATTGTATCTGTGACATCCAATTCATGATTGAGACAGTCTGTGCACATGTTCATATTTCGCAGTTATATTTATTCATTTCAACAGCTGAGGTCTATTCTTAAAAAGAAACCTTACGTCATCTTTCCCTCTGTAAGACAAAGTGTATAAGATGATTGCAAACCTGGAGTCATGAGAATACTTCAATAATTTTGGTAATCTGAACCACCAGTTTTAAATTAATATGAAGAGCACACTGAAAATAATTTTAACATTAATAAGAGAGACTTGAAAGACTAAAAAATAAAGGCTTCATATGTATTTTCCTGAGCAAGCTGGTAGTTGCAGTTGTGCAATAAATTATTTTTTCATCATTCTTCAGACATTACTAAATCCTTTTACATACTCAAATAACAGAACTTAGACATCACTTCATGTGGCTTCTGCAAAGGGAAACATTAGAATAAAATGCACTTACATCATCTGTTTGAGAATTAATTCTCAAAATCTAAACCTTTTAGTAGAGTGTTTAAATACATTTTTCTTTTTCTATGTATGCATTTGTAAATAAAGAATCCTAGTGCTGAATAACATTGCAACAAAAGTAATCATCCTTTATAAACATGTATTTTTCACCAACCACAAAGGAATGTCAAATAAATTGTCCTTTGTATTTACTTTATCTATTGCTTGTTTCTCTATTATCTATGCCTGTCTGTGCTGTGCATCTGGGACAGGGGACATTGCAAATGCCTTGCGATGTCTACACAATCATTAAATTCATATGTTAAGAACAGCAAAGCAAAATGATAGAAGGGGCCTGAGGCTAAAGGGACATTGAGGAGGAGACACCTTATTGTTCCTGAAAAATATATCTTTAGACTGATTATGTGGGAAAACCAATGTTTAGTTAAGCTTCAAGAGTCAAGTTTTTGTTGCATGCAGTTAAATGCACTCATAAATGTTTCAGAGAGTAAGCAGATATGATGGAAACTCATAACTATTATGTTCAAATCCAGGACACAGGGACAGATATCCTTTACTTTTTGAGACTATTTCCATAATAATGCCTCCTGCCACCAAGTGGAAAATGTAACAAACAGGCAATATAGAAGAAGCATGGTGGCTCTTTTTTTAAGAGTCAAAAACTGAGAGCTTGTACAAAGATCGTGATCTAATCATGACTTCATTTATATAATTTTGATTATTTCAATATTTTATGAAATATAATAATATGTAAAATATATATCTTAAATAAACTAAAAAGAACAGGTCAAAACTGAAGAAGTAACTGGCAAGCCACAATACCATGGCAGCTAATGAACTTATTTCCATCACTTTTATTTTAAATATCTATCCGGGATACATTCTTATTAAATTTCCAAATTTTATATAAATTAGAAATAGAACAGAAATGTAAGTAAAGTAATTTTCCTCCATACAATACAGAGATAAAGAGAAGAAACTTTGAATGATACATTAAAAGATAAATATAAAAAAGCAGAAAGTTTAAATATGGATTTAACCAGTGTTTCATACTGACACAATCAAGAAAATGGGGAAGAGGAAATACTTGCTACTATAATGGTTAAAAATATGGAATTGTTCAAAGACACAAAAGCTCAGATTTATTAACGCCAAAGAGCCCCAACATATTAAATGTAAAGAAATCCACATTTGTACAAATCACAGTGAACCTGTTGAACATCTAAGACAAATAGAAATATCTAAAGCCACTGAAGAACAGAGACCAGTATCTATATTGAAATTAAAAAATGCAGTTAGACTTACAGGCTGATTTTCAATGGCAACAGTAGAAGCTAAGACAGTGGGATATGATCCTCAAAGTACTGAGAATAAATGTACAGAGTGAAATTGTGTTCTATCAAAAAAGACAAAATAAAAGTTTTTATGTTAAAAAAAATTCTGGCCAGGAATGGTGGCTTCTACCTGCAACCCCAGCAACTTTGGGAGGCTGAGGCAGGCAAATCACTAAAGCTCAGACGTTTGATAATAACCTGGGCAAATAGCAAAACTTTATCTCGACTAAAAATGTAAAAATTAACCAGACATGGTGACGGGCGCCCATGATCCCAGCTACTCAGAAGGCTGAAGCACAAGAATCACTTGAGCCCAGGAGGTAGAGGTTACAGTAGGCCAAGATCCTACCACTACACTCCAGCCTGGGTGACAGAGTGAGACCCTGTATCAAGACCAAAACAAAAGAAAACATACCTGATGGAGTTTGTCATCACAGACTTCACGACCTTGATGAAAGACTGACATACAAATAGGAATAGTAAGCAAAAATACTAAGTGTAATTAAATACTAAAAATAAGGAAACAAAAAATAGAAGTATAAAATAGCTGTTATATTTATTTATTTATTTAATTTATTTTATTTTTGAGATGGCATTTCACTCTTGTTGCCCAGACTGGAGTGCCATGGCACAATCTCAGCTCACCACAACTTCTGCCTTCCCAGTTCAAGCAATTCTCCTGCCTCAGCCTCCCGAGTAGCTGGCATTACAGGCATGCACCACCATGCCCGGCTAATTTTGTATTTTTAATAGGGACAGGGTTTCTGCATGTTGGTCAGGCTGCCTTGAACTCCCAACCTCAGGTGATTCCCCCACCTTGGCCTCCCAAAGTGCCGGGATTACAGGCGTGAGTCACAGTGCCTGGCCAGTTGTTATTTTAAAAATACATGTTGGAAGTAAGTTTGTTGAATATTGTGCTTTTCTACCTTAAAATGTACTGTTTGGTATAATAAATCAGATTCCACATTGCTATCACTTCAAGAAATTAATTAGCTAAATTAGTCTATGAATGCGCACATTGATTGCCAATCAGATTCTTTCTTTGCAGCCAACATCGGCTATTTTGGATTTGGTTAATTCTAGCCTATTTCTGAGAGGATCCCAGTGACATAGCTTGAGAGCATTTTATGTGTACTCAAATAAAATTGAAGCACCTTCACAGACAGGTGGGTCAGATTAGTCATTAGTTAAACTTAATGTGGTATATAGACTGTGTTACTGATACTATTAATATAATTTATGAATAATTTATTAACATCTTAAAAGTTAAGTTTTGTAGCAAGAAATTCTGAACAGATAATAAAATCCAAACTGGTTAAATTAAAAACACCACTCATCGTCTCTCTTTAAATTGTAATTACATTTCCTTCCTTCCAAAATTACCACTACTACCACAACCACCACCACCGCCAACAGTGTTATTGGAACCTAAAAGTCAAATATTTTTCTAGATGTGGGTAAGTAGCATATGGACACCTGTCGCTTTTAATCATTTCTAACTCAATAGACTGACTTGAAATTAACTTTTACCAAGAAAGATCAAATTTTTATCCACTAACCCAGAAGCTAACAGTTAGAAAACACGTCACCTTATTTAAAAACTGAGGAGTAGGACTGTTACAGTTTTAAAAAAGAAGTACATGGCATTTTGTTGGGTTTATTAAGAAATTACATTATTTGAGAACATTTATTCTACTTGCATTTAGTTAAGCTTTAAAAAAATTACTGTGGTGGTTATTTGTTAATTGCCATTTTTATATAGTTTTGGTCCTTAATTGCCCCATTAGTTCTATACTGATGGAAACTCAAAAAGTTTTGAATTGATTTTAACCCCTCACATTTAAAAACGTATGTCAACAATTTTGCTCCTTCACTATTAAAATACCTGTTCTTTTACCTGAAGAATCATATGGTGTATCTTATCAAGGAGGAACTTGATTAATACAATAAATTTGAGCACTTTTGTCTAATTATCATCACTCTGGCCACTTGTATATTATGCTACCTTGTGTACTATGTTGTAGTTCACTGTAACTTGTTGTTTCCCATTAGAATATGTGAAATAGAAAGCCAAGAGTGCATTTAATTTTATCTTTGCATTATCAGCTTCCGGCAAAGTAATAGCACATAGTAGGTGTTCAATATCCAATAAACGAATGAATGAATAAATTGATCATTTAGGATGCTTTATGTTTGGAGCAAGAGTATATATAATTACTCAGCCAGAAGCACCTGTTTAAAGGAATCAGAAAGATTGGACTGCAAAGACCAAATAAACATAACAAAGCAGATGAAACCCTGAGGTTCTAGGTAATTTAAAAAAAGAAATAAATTAAGCTTAAAATAAATGGAATGAATCCTGACACATACTCTCCCTATCTCTTACTTTGTCTTTTTAGCAATTTTCACTCAGGTGAATATTGTACAGCAATTGTCAATGTAATTATTGTTCATTAGAAAAATTAAATATGTATCACCAAATCACTGAGATGTCAGTTTTATTGAAGAAGCCTTGCCAAATCAGTAAAATTGCTCCAAATCTTGAAATGTGAATCTTTAATTGAAAATTTATCAATAAACTATCAATATACTTTATAGTTGTTATCATAATCAATGTTTTAATTTTAATGACCATTTTTCAATTTACCCCTAAGCATTTTTTTGAAACTCCATACTGGTTAGTGATATATATATTATTTGGTGGAGTTTGATTAACCTGCTTCATTAAGCCACATGAGAAATTAAAAGTACATACTGAACTGTGTTCAACTCTCTCTCACCATAACCAACACCAAGTGAACACAGATGAAATTCACTGAGCCCAACACATATTCTAGAAGCACATCACCGCTCTGTTGATTTTGCTAATGGAGTAAACAAACCTATTTTCTTCATGAGAGGGAAGGAGAAAGTATACAAGTAGGTGTGTAGCCTATTCGATGATTGTACATAAAAATCAAGCATGTACTTGTGAGAAATATTCTTTTTTAGTGGTCAACAGATTGTGGAGACATTGCATGAGGGGATGATTCGAGGAAGCCATAAAATATTAAGGGATCTCAAAATAATGAAGTTCAACATTTATTGAAATTGCATTCTGTGGCATGAGTAAAAGTGTTTGTTTAAAAAGCATAGAGAATTTTATGTCAACTTTGGAGACAGAAGCTATTTATAAAGTCCCTACTAACCTCAAGGACTTTAAAAAGAAGAAATATTACCCAGCTGATTTCATTTCTAGAATTTTATCATATAATAAAACACTTTTCTATCCATACTGTCTTTTTAAGTTTTTGCCTTTATTTTATTTACCTAAGTCAATTGCCACACTCATACCTGAGCACTTATTCTGACATTCTAGGTCATCTGAAGATAGACATAAGTTAAACTTAAATAAATAAAATAAATCCTGGCACATTCTCTGTCTCTCATTATTTTCTTTTTATGACTTTTCTATACCAAAGGTTCTCGGGTATGGATATAGGTAAATTTAATATCCTTTTAATTTCTAGTTAACCTGATAGATATGGCTTGTAAACTTAGTTTTTCACAGCAGTAAAGGATTTTGCTTAACCTCTTCAAGTATACTCATATTTTCAGGCATATAGTTAGTGGTTGTTTTATTTTTTCTGTGGAAATCAGGGCAAACTTTACTTCAAAAAGATGAGTCCATTTCTTAGTATGTGATAGAGAAGGTAATATGAGGTATTGTCTATATTCTATTCATTTTCATACTGAATATGAATAGAAGCAGCATAAATATTTGAATTTTGATATGCTCAATGTGAAAAAATTATCCATTAGCATTTATCCTGAAAGGATTTCTTTGGTGCTTCATTTATTATGATTGGTTTTCTGGTTCCAGCGCACACTTTCACTCAAGCCTGCTTTGACCCATTTAGTCTGCTTGTTTTCCTCATCACTTCAATGCTTGTTTCCAATCTGATGCTTCTGCCTGTATCATATTTTTGTTAGTAGATGTACATAAAGATTAATAAAAATTATCACCTTTTATATGTAAATCATTGGTAGGTTTTTGACCATTCTACATTTAAGCACATGGACATTAAACAACTACTGAATTATCATAAACAAAAATAGGTTATGGAGAGGAAATGTGTGCCACCAGTAAATTTTCATGTCAGAGACTGAAAATACAAATGCTTTCAGCAGAAAGGAATTAACACACATGTGTACTCAGTGGACAGATGAAAACAGAAGCAAATAAACTTGTTTGGTAAGGAAGCATATTTCCCACCCCTTGCAGTGTCTATGCACTTTTCTATAAATGCTGTTCAAATGGAATTACTTATAACAGAACCACCAAGCTGAACAGATGACAGGCATACACAATACATATATATCGTATATCGTCATATATCAAACGTTTGTTCTATATGAAATAAAAGGGAGATGTTACAATTGGAGAGATCTTGAAATGTGATGAAAAGTTTTTAAATACAGTAGGATCTGTACCACCAGTACATAAGCAATAGCAAAAAAAAAAAAAAAAAATAGGCTTTATTCTGTAGGCAATGAGGATTCCTTACAAGTATTGAGCAGAGAGTGTTATTGTTATGAGAAAAGCACTATTGGGAGACGCATATGGCAGCTCTGTGTAGATAAAATAATGTAGGTAAAAAATAGTAAGGCATAAGAAATAGAACAGTGACACTAGAATAAAGTGTCACTGCTTTTTTTTTTTTGAATCAGCAATATTTGGCAATTGCTTGAAGGCATGGGGCCAAAAAATCATACAATTATTCCTAGCCTTTGAAATTCCATATGCCTAATATCTTGATGCATTTCTTTGTGTGTGTGTGTGTGTGTGTGTGTGTGTGTGTGTGTGTGTGTGTGTGTTCCGAGGGAACTTTATTTATGGACATTGAAATTTGATTTTTGTATAATTTTTGCATCACACAAAATATCTTTTAAACAACAGCAAATATTTATTGAGCACCTACTCTGTGCCATTAAAAAACACCCAATTGTCTCGTTTACTTTTCCTTCTTTAAATAAGAACTAAAGCAAAAGGGATAAACTTGGTAACAGGTATTAGTATTGTATTTGAAGTTCTAAAGAGATATTCAAGTAAAGATTATGGTAAACATTTATTTGGAAAGTTAGGGTTGAACTTAAGAAAATCTAATTCCAGAACTACCATTTGTTGGGCACATTAATATTACACACATCACCATTAGTTTTCATTCCAGTTCTACGTGGTATTTATTATTATTGTATTTTCAGGAAAGCGACTTAGTCAAGGCTAGTCACTGTTAAGTGTGGAAGCTGTGTGCTTCCAACTTCATAAAGATTTAGAATACAATGACATAAATTCCTTACTGAAGGATCATTCCAAAGATAACAGTGGAGAAGAATAGAGATGGCAGAAAAGGTAAGAAGTATGAGAGGAGAATTCGTTTGTTTGTTCTGTTGGTAAGAGGAGAGCTAGATAAGCACAAAATGAATGAAACCAGGAAGAAAAAATTAAAGAAGGAAAATGAAGCAGAAAAATCAAGGAAGAATAATGTCTGTTAGCTCCCCACCGCACTCCACTTTGAATGGTTTAGCTATGTACAAGGTATCAGTATTTGTACCCTGCATCCAAAAAGAAAGAGAAAAAACATTCACCTTGCTTTGGATTTATGTAAAAATAATCTACTTCTAAAAAGCATCATGAAGAAATGTAATATTTAATGAAGATTTCTTAGCGGAGGTAGTAGAGGTAGAAGCAGCAGTGAATATTTATTGAGGATTTTACTATCTTTATAACACTGCTCTAAGGAAGTTAACATTTGTTAATATCCAACACTCACAATACCATTATAAAGTACATACATTTTACAAATTAGAACCCGAATGTTAACCCAGAAAGCTTCGGTAGATTTTTCTAAGGCAACAAATACATTTAAGGAAATCACATGAACACACAAGTCCTACCGGTAATTCTTTTTTAAAAAAACGGTCACTTTTACATGGAAGTTCCCATTCTTTTTCATTTATTTTTTCTTTTTGTTGCTTTGAAGGTTTCTAACAACATACGAGCAAACTGAGGTAGATTTGTGAGCCCTGTATTATGTACTCCTAGAATTATTTTAAATTATTCCATATAGTTCAGTTTAACTTGTAGAGGATTTGTAAAATATTTGACAATGGCTCTCAGCTTAGAATGGGACCAGAGCTTACAACTAATCTTGAGGATCTTGCTTTGTTCTTAAAGGGATTTAAGTTTATGAAGGAATTGAGATTTAGAGGATTTTAGCTTTGAAGACCGTTGAAGGTTGGGAATTTAATTTTCTTTCTGTACTAAGTATTCTCTCAAATGAACATTTGTTGTTATCAAAAGTTACCTAACATGGCAGATTGTCATCTAGAATTACAGTATAAATATATAAGTCCATCAATAGCCATTGGAAAGCTTTGCTTTTGCTCTTGTATTTTGGGCCCCAGTCTATCTATGACTTCTGGCAAAAGAGAAGTTCAGAAAGGAGATGTCTTGCAGTGCCAGACTCTCATCAACAAAATAAAACAATACTGAAAAACTTCACATTAAATTTTAATAATTGGCCTGAAATAGAATTTGTCAGAAGGATGCCAGTGTAAGGAGAAATTTTCATAACTCCTCCACCACTGGGGTAAAATCAAGAAACAGATTTATCAATCTCTATGTTCTTGCTTCTTCCTAATGAAAATACTTTTATAAGTTTCCAAAATAATGATGAGGATTGATATATAGCAGACAAGTTTCCACTGATAATTAAAAAATTCAAATCTGATCAGTTAATCAAAGGATTCCTAGGAGACAAAACAAAGTTAGCATTGGAGAATGCAAGAAAAAGCTTAGAACCAATACCTGAATTACTCCATTATCACAGCCAGAGATCTTAGGCAGAAGTTCAAAGGGCCTCAGTGGAACCTACTGTTTACAAGTTTCAGATCTTAGACCAGCGAAGCAACAGGGTCTTGAATGGATATTGGAGAAAACATTAGATTGTTGAACTCCCCCAAAGTATCACTACAAAAACAGTTAATAAAGTTCAACTTTAGGACTTATGGCTTTTAGAGACAAGACCAATTTGACAGTTTCTACAGGGTTAAAGATACCAAAAAAAAAAAAACAAAACAAACAAAAAAAAACCACCAAGAACCAAAAAACAGTGGTTTAAGGCATCTCTATCAAGTCAAGGAACTAAGAAACTAATTAGAATTTGGCAAATGTGTGCACAGTTCAGGATTGGTGAAACTGCCAAGGGAGGGTCCTGAACCAAGTCTTGATCACAGAATGGTTTGGCTAAGTTGGCAAACTACTGTCTCTGACAAATGGATCGGGAAACATTTCCTGAAGCAAGCAATAAAGTTATTTGTTCGTTTCCAGTCTTATCTTTCCCAGGTAAAATGCCTGGAACAAGCAGATAGGTCATGCTGACACTGGTGGTTATGTCATCTTGATGTGAGTCTTGTTGACATACATGTCCTCTGTTGTCAACAAGAAAGAAATATGCTTCTCCAGCCTTTGTGTTTTCCTGCTCTGATGTTCTGAATTCTTGAACCTTATTCTTCTCCATACTTCCATCTCCTTCTTTTGTTCTCATACCTGATTGGCTCTTTCTTGCTTATACATTTATTGCAGCACTTCCCCTAGCAGAACCCTGTAAAATCTTCAGTCTTTTAAATTATCTCACCATCCTGCCTATACTTTCTCTTCATTTACTAATTCATTAATCTTCAGATAATAACACTCCAAATTCAATGTCGTCTTCAAACTATTCTCTGCTCATCAGATATGTGCCAAGTTTTTTTAATTGATTGGCAAATTCAGACCAAAGGCTAGTATAAGTAGAAATACTAATTTCAGCTAAATGTAATTTAAGAAATAATCACTTTCAACAAGCAATATATAGGTAAAAGTTAAAATAATTAGAAGTTTTAAATAAATGTTCATAAGCCAAATTACATGGAATTACATTATTATTTTTTCAAAAATGAATTATAGTATGGAAATTTTACATACCATGACTCTACTAGACATATCAGTTAGAAAGCTAACTTGGAAGTGGATCCTCCAGCCAAGCACTAGAGTTGTTAGATGTTTGTCATTAAATATGGTAAAAGAAAATATTGACATACCCGTCAGGAATCATGTTGCTACCTCTATGGAGATGTGGCTTTTTACTCTGGACTAGTAAAAACACTTTTCTGAAAGATACAGTGCCAGAGCTGAGGATTCAATCAATGAGAAGAGTTAGTTTGAGGAATGAGTTTGGTGGGTCAGAAATTAGAACTTAAAATAAAATCCAACTTGGTGCAGTGGCTTATGTCTGCAATCCCAGCACTTTGGGAGGCTGAGGCGGGTGGATCACCTGAGGTCAGAAATCTGAGACCAGGCTGGTCAACATGGTGAAACCTCATCTCTACTTAAAATACAAAAATTAGCCAGGTATGGTGGCACATGCCTGTAGTCCCAGCTACTTGGGAGGCTGCAGCAGGAGTATCACTTGAACCTGGGAGGTGGAGGCTGCAGTGAGCTGAGATCCTGCCACTGCACTCCAACCTAGGGTACAGAGTGAGACTCCATCTCAAAAAAAAAAAGAAAGAAAGAAAAGTCCACACGGAAGGAAAATCATGAACAAGGGCAGGGGGTTAAAGTAAGTGGGGTGGGGGGAGAAGAAAGAACTTTCAAATTTAGTGTCACTGCAGTTTTAAATTTCTGGCAGAGTGTTTCTAGAAATGTAATCAAGAGGAAGTCTTGCACCAGATATGGATCATGTGGTGTATTATTTTCTGTTCTCACACTGACATACAGAAATACCTGAGACTGGGTAATTTGTAAAAGGAAAGAGGTTTAATTGATTCACAGTTCTGCATAGCTGGGGAGGCCTCAGGAAACTTACAATCATGGCAGAAGGCACCTCTTCACAGGGCGGGCAGGAGTCAGAATGAGTGTCGAGTCAAGGGTGAAGCCCCTTATAAAACCATTAGATCCTGTGAGAACTCACTCACTATCACAAGAAGAGCATGGGGGAAAACTGCTTCATGATTCAATTATTTCCGTCTGGTCCCGCTTTTGACATGTGGAGATTATTATGATTTAAGATGTGATCTGGGTGGGCAAACAGAGCCAAGCATATCATGTGTCATGTTGAATATTCTGCTGCAGACTCTGATCAAGCATTCGTGATTTATAAGCAAGAGAATGACATATAAGAGTAATGTTTCTAATTACAATGAGGGCGTGCAAAGGCAAGGTTTCAGGGCCAACCTGGGGCAGGGGAGAAATTTGAGAGTCTGCTGAAATAATGTAGGAGAAGATGACAGCACATCCTGAACCAGAGAGATAATTGGAGAGCAGCATTGCAAACGGAGGAAAGAATAGCATAAGGTTTGTAAAAGTAAATTCAGCTGGATTTGATGAATTGTTTGACCCAGATCTTGCAGAAAATAGAGGACTAAGAATATCTTCTCATCTACTAGATATTGACAATCCCAATTGTAGTCACCAATCAGAGGTGAGTTTGACCTTTTGAGGGTGATCATCACTGAACCTCTTGACCTTAGGGATCTAAATGCATTAAGGGAAAAGTCTAAACAAGAGACAAAAGAAATTAGTACACAAGAAAGAGGGAGCAGAGAACTGCAAACGAATGGAGAGCACTCTCAGTAGAGAGACGAAGGAAGTAGGAAGCAGAGACGCACTATGCAATTACAAGTGGAAGGATGTTTAGGAGTTGAGGATGTTGAGCTCGTATTTACTGAAGCCTGAATTTCCACACAAAATTACTATTTTTATTATGATGGAAAGAACTGTTATAGTTGAGAATATCACCTAAGGAGTGCAATGACCATTTAGCTGAGCAACTGCTGTAATATGGACTCTGGAACAGAGATAGACTATGAGCCAGGCTAGATAGAAACTGTGTTGCAGGCATTGAGTTTGCAACAGGCCTTCCTGTTGCTCAAGCCTTCCTCTAGGCTTGAGCTTGTCCATTGTCCAGCAACAGATGGTTCTTACCTCTGAACAGTAACCTTGACATCTTGAAATATGAAATGATGAGAAATATCTTCGTAACCCCCTTACGAATAATAACACAGGATAGGTACACCCTAATTATTAATTCATTATATATAATGTAAAGCTTAAGGGAAGCATTTTGGGGGAACGCTGTGATAGTAATAGCCGATACATTTCAATTTTGGAGGTAAAAATATACCTTGATAATGCTTGAGGACAGAAAGTAAAAGCTGAAGAGAACAAAGTTCCAAAACTGTGAAAATTTTAAAAATTTAGATGTGTGGAAGCAGATAGACACATAAGAAAATATTTTGTAGGAAATCAAGTCATTGGTGGAAATTTTGGACTGGTAGAGGATACAGAAGAAGATTCTTGCCAAATGTATTCAGTTATCTGAAGGATAGAGAGTTGATAGCCACATTACATAAACAGTTCTCCTGTAACACTCTCACTTGGGAATGGAGTATATCAATAATTTTATTGTAGACTTTGAAGTGGCAATAAATTAAATTGATCATTTTAAATAAGTAATGTAATGTGAACACAATAAAAATGTGCAGAAATGTCATTGTCAGAATGTGAATTAAAGTGTTAACAGTGCTCTGGGTGGAATTCCTGTCCTCGAATAATCTGCAGATTTGAAAATTGAGAAGGTCGTTCCAGCAATTCTTTTGTTGCAGGGCTCATTGCTTCTTCTTCTGAGTTTGACTTTACTGACAATAGTTTCTTTGATGTTGGATGTTAAGGTAAATAATTTTAACATATGCATAATCAGTAGTATTATGAGAGAGTTAATATATCTGCTATAAATAAACCATTTCTTTTCTGATTTGTAATTTAAGATGCAGATTGAAATTGCCTTTCCAAAAGGAGTCAAGAAAATAAACCTAGGTCTCAAAGAAGTGAGTGTCCTGAAGAATAAATGTAATTCTCATGTTGAAATGTTCCTGAAAATTTTTGGAGTAAAAGAGGCTATCTTAGGGCCAAAGCACCCATAAAGAGATCTTTAATATTTTAAGTCATTTTCATGAAAGTGTTAATGAATCTCCAAAACAATAAGCAATTCACAACATTTTGTGGGGGTAGATTTTACGCCTTTTAAGCATAATATAAATGAAAACTGTTGTTTATTTTCTGTAGTCAAGCAAATGTATTACATGCCTCTGCTAATAGGAAAGGTACTTAGGCACTCGCAATTCCATTCTTAGGAACCATGATAAATGTCCTTTTTTTTTTGAATGAGAATAAGGAATTACTTGACTACAAACCATTCAATCTAATATTATTAATTATAGAGCATTTCATGATTTAATGGAATTTAGATAGCCTTGCAGGAAGCATTGTGATTTAATAATGTACCAACAATTAGCTAAGAAAGATATCATGTCTATTTGATTCCTATTTCTAGACATCAACCTCTGATACATTAGAAGCATGAAGAATAAAAATATATTATTAGTAATTTTGGCACATTAAAAATGTCTTCTTTAAAGAATAGAAAACATTTTGTCAAAAAAGAGAAATTTTATAATAAAATTGATATTATACCAATGCTGAAGTATCTAAAAGTGCTTTGTGTTTGAGAAGTAAATTGAGCTACTTCAGATAAAAGAATAGAAAAATGGTAAGAGTCAATAGTTGTTCCTTGGAACTGGGTCTTTTTCACTTTGGGATTCCCACTGCACGTTGGGCTTTTCTTGTAGCACATATTATCTCTTGCTTTACAGTTATCTATTCTCTTGCCACTTTAAAAAACATTTGCCTTTTTTATATGCAATGGCATATGACATCGGCTTTAAAGAGGCCTAAGTTAAAACTCTTGGCTGATGTAATGAGAATCCTTGGCCTCAGTGTTCATGTTTGAAAAGTGGGAAAAATAAAGTCTTGAAGAGTTTTTCTCGTCATGAAGGTAATTAAGGTAAGTACCGTAGAAAGAGCCCAATGAAAAATGCAAGCTGTCTTAATTGTTCATTATATATATATCTATTATCAATATGTCAAGGATGCTTGTTACATAGCATTAATCATTGCCTAGAGGAACCTGGAAATAAATTAATAATAATGTAATTTGAGAGTTAATGTGTATCATTAGGTTTAATGGATTAGAACATTACTTAATGAAATAAACAGATAAAAGATAGGCTTTGTCTTCAAGAAATGAAGATAAAATAATATAATAATAGTTTTAGACTTAGCTAGAAATAATAGAAAACAAAACTAAAACAGAAGTGACTTAAATGTTAGAAGCTTATTATTATCTCCAAAAGTAATTCAGAATTAGGTGATTTAGTGCTAGCATGGTATTACACAATGTCAGAGACTCAAATTCTCCATCATGTTAACCTCTGTTCAGGCCTTCATGCCCAATGTCACCTCATGGACCAAGAGTACTTCTCTAGATCCAGCCGTTATATCTACACTTTAACCAACAAAAAGTAAGAAAAGAAAAAGGAAAGCATGTGTCCTCTATTATAGGGCAATACTCTTAAAAACCTACTGGCCAGAATTCAGTTCCTTAACTAAAAGAAAGGCTGGTGAATACTGTCTTCCTTTTGGATACCATATGCAAAGATAAAAATCAGAGTTCTATTACCAAGCGGCCTGAAAAAATAAATATTGGCAGATATTGGGCTCTCACTGTAATGTATATATTATTGTATCCATAATCTACATAAAAATATTTAAAAATAAATTTTATTGTGTATTATTCATGTAAGTGAGACCATGCAACACTTTTCTTTCTTATCTGGATTATTTCACTTAGCATTGTGACCTCAGAGCCATCTATGCTGTGGCAAATGTCAGGGACCTCTTGCATTTTAAGGCAGAATAATGTTTTATTGTGTATATATAAATATATATTTTCTTTATTCATTAGTGCATCGATGGACATTTAGGTTGTTTCCATACCTTGGCTATTGTGACTAATGCTGTAGTGAACATAGGAATACCAATATCTTTATGAGATGTTGATTTAAATTCTTCTAGGTGCATACCCAAAAGAGAAATTGTTGGGCCCTATGGTAGTTCTATTTTTAATTTCTTTAGGAAGCTTCATACTGTTTTCCATAATGGTTGTACCAATCTACATTCTAATCAATGGTCTGCTAGTGTTTCCTTCTCACCATACCCTCATCACTATTTTTTATTTTCTATTTTTTTGATAGTAGCCATTCTTACAAATGTGTAGCAATATTGCAGCTATTTTAATTTGCATTTCCCTGATGATTAGTGATGTTGGACAACTTTCATAAATCTGGTGGCCAATTTTATGTCTTCTTTGGAGAAATAACTCTTTGGGCTCTTTGCCCATATTTTAGTAGGGTTGTTTGTTTTTCTGCTATTGAGTTGTAAGTGTTCTTTATAATTTAATTTTGGATATAATCCTCTTATCAGATATATGATTTGCAAGTATTTTTTCTGGTTGTAGGTTACCTTTTCATATTTTAAATTGTTTGTTTTGCTATACAGAAGCTTTTTAGTTTAATGTAGTTCCATTTATTTATTTTTGCCTTTATAGCCTGACATTTAGGTTTCACATTAAAGAAAATTATTATAAAGGCCTACATCAAGAATACTTTCTTCTAGGTTCTCTTCTAGGTGTTTTGTGGTTTCAGGTCTTACATTTAGGTCGTTTGTCTATTACGAGTTGATTTTGTGTATTGTATAAGCTAACAGTTCACCTTCATTCCTTTGCATGTATAAATCCAGTTTTCCCAACACAATTTATTAAAGAGACTATTCTTTTTCCATTACGTTATTGTGATGCTCTTGTCAAAAATTAGTTAACCATATATGTTTGGATTGCTTGTTGGGCTTTCTATTCTGTTCTATTGGTCTATGTTTCTGTTTTTATGCCAGTATCATACTGTTTCAATTACTGTGACTTTGTAATATAAACTTAAATTAGAAATAAAGCCTTCAACTTTATTTTTTCCTTCTCAGTATTACTTTGGCTATTCAGAGCTTTTGTGGTTCCATACACATATTAGAATTGTTTCTTCTGTTTCTGTGAAAAATGCTATTGAAATTTTGATATGGATAACCTTAAATATGTATATTGCTTTGGGTAGTATAAATATTTTAACAATACTATTTCTTCCCACCAGACCATGGGATACCTTTTCGTTTATTTGTGTCTTATTCAATTGCTTTCATCAGTGTTTTACAATTTGTAATGTACATATCTTTCACTTTTTTGAGAAAAATTATTTTTAGGCATTTTTCATGCTTTGATAAGTGGGATTTAAAAAAATTTATTTTCAGCTAGATCATTATTTTGGTATGGAAATAGTACTGATTTTTGTATGTTAATTTTGTGTCCTGCAACTTTACTGAATTTATTTGTTAATTTAGCAGTTCTGGGGAGATCATGGCATCTGCAAGTAAATATCATGTCACTTCTTTCTTTCTGATTTGGATGTCTTTTATTTCTTTATCTTGTCTGTTGCTCTTGCTAGGACTTCTAATACGGTGAGAATAGGAGTGACGAGACTGAGCATCTCTACATTGTACTGGATCATAGTGGAAAGTTTTCAGTTGTTCCCCATTGATTATAATGTTAGCAGACTTTTTGTTGTATATGTGCGTGTGTGTGTGTGTGTGTGTGTGTGTGTGTGTGTGTGTTTTGTAAATAAATGGCCTTTATAACATTTAGAAACTTTTCTTTTGTACTTAAACTGTTAGGAGTTTTTATCAAAAAATAATGGTGAGTTTCATCAAATGCTTTTAGGTTAATTGAGATGACCATGTGGGATTTATCTTTCATTCTGTTAATGCGATGTAACATATTGATTGATTTACATATGTGAAACTAGTCTTGCATGCCAGTGATAAATCCCACTTGGTCATAATGTATACTGTTTTTGATGTGTTGTTGAATGCAGTTTGCTAACATTTAATTGAGAATTTTTGCATCAATGTTTATCAGAGATACGGACCTATAGTTGAATATTCTTATAGTATCTGTCCAGCTTAGATGTCACAGTAGTGATAGACCTGTAAAACGTGCTTTGAAGTTTACACACTACCTCCTTTTTTTGGAAGAGTTTAAGAAATATTGGAATTAATTATTTTGTTTTTTGAATGTTTGGAAGAATTTAGTCATCAGGCCATCTGGTCCTGGGCTTTTCTTTATTGGAAGAGTGGTAGTTACTTGTTGATACGATTTGACTGTGTTGAGAAATTTATTTTCAGCTAGATCATTATTTTGATATTAAATGTAGAAGACTCCATTACTGTAGTCCTCACTCAAATCTCAGCTTGTATTGTAGTTCACATTATACCCACATATCATGAAAGGGACATGGAGGTAACTGAATCATGGGTTGGTTACCTCCATGCTGTTCACATAATAATGAGTGAGTTCTCATGACATCTGATGGTTTCATAAAGGGCTTCGCCGCCCCCCTTAGATCCTCATTTCTTCTTCCTGCCATCATGGGAAGAAGGACTTGTTTGCTTCACCTTCTGTCATGATTGTTTCCTGAGGCCTTCCCAGCCATAAAGCACTGTAAGTTAATTAAATGTATTTCCTTTATAAATTACCCAGTCACAGGTATGTCTTTTTAGCAGTGTGAGGACAGACTACTACACTTGTTCAGTCTCTTCATGTTATTGATCTGTTCAGGCTTTCTGTTTCTTCCTTTTTCAATTTAAGTAGGTTATGTTTTTCTGGGAATTTATCAGTTTCCTCTAGGCTAACCAGTTTGGCGGCATATATTTGATACACAATAGTCGTTTATGACTCTCTTCATTTCTGAAGCTTCTGTTGTAATGTCTCTGCTTATCATTTCTGATTTTATTTATTTGAGTCTTGTCTTTTTTTTTCTGTTATTCTAGCAAATATTTTGTTGATTTTGTTTAGTTTTTCAAATAACCAATTCTTTCTTTTAATTGATTTTTTCCTATGACTTTTATGTTCTCTATTTTATTTACTTTTGTTGTTTTATTCCTTCTGCTAATGTTGGGATTAGTTTGTTCTTTGTTTCTAGCTTTCTGAGGTATGACATTAGACTCTCTATTTGGGATCTTTCTTCTTTTTGTAAGTAGATATTTGTTGCTATAAACTTTCCAATTAGAACTGCTTTTGTTGCAGCCTACAGGTTTTGACATGTGTATCTATTGTTTTTCTGAAGATATTTTAAAATACCTCTTTTGGTTTATTCTATGACTTATTGTTTGTTCAGGAGCTTGTTGTTTAATTTCCTCGTATTTTTGAGTTTTCCAAGATTTCTGCTTTGATTGATTTCTAGTTTAACACCATTGTGGTCTTGAATTTGTTAAGACTTGTTTTGTGGCCTAACATATGTTTTATCCTCAACAATGTTCTATGTACACTAGAAAAGAGTGTATATTCTGTTGTTGGATGAAATGTTTTATATCTGCATGCTATGTTCATTTGAAGTGCAGTTCAAATTTATCACCTCTCTAGTTGAGCTATGCATTGTTGAGATAAATATTTCATCAATAAAATTGAAGCCCCCTGCTATTATTATATTGCTATGATTGCTATCTATTTCTTCTTTCATGTCAATGAATATTTGCTTTGTATATTTAGGTGCTCTAATATTTGATATGTATATTTATAATTTTTCTGTCCTTTTAATAAATTGACCTCTTTATCACTAAACAGTGACCATTTTTGTTCCTCTTAAAAGAATTTTACTTCAAGTTTATTTTATATGATATAAATAGAGCCACCCTTGCTTTCTTTTGGTTACTGTTTGCATAGAATATCTTCTTCCTTCCTTTCTTTCTCAGGTTATATATCTCTTTAAAGCAACAGTAGATTTCTCATAGGCAGTATATAAATATTCAGGTTATATATATAGGTTGTATTTTTCTGGGGATTTATTAATTTATTAATTTCCTCTAGCCTATCCAATTTGATGGCATGTTCATAATAGTCTGTTAGATCATTATGATACAATACTCCAATGGCTAAAGTGTCAGAATCATAAGGACCAGAGCGTTTGAAAGGAAAAATTACTAGTGTTTAATGGAGCATTTAATATGCATTAAGACTTACGATTACATTGAGAACAAAACTCTAGCAGTTATCTGCTCCTTTAAATTCTCCATTGTATAAAAATTACTAGCATTTAGTGACCATTTAGTCACTCTGTATCTTTTGATTGGTCAGTTTATTTATTTACATTTTTAATTGTTTTTTGGTGGTTTTATAGATCCTTTGTTTCTTTCTTCCTCTCCTGTTGTTTACCTATGTGATTTAATTATTTTCTGTATGCTAAGTTTTGATTTCATCTTTCTCATTTGTGTATGTACTGTAATACTTTGTTTTGTGGTTACCATTGGCTGATCTAAAACACCTAAAAGTTAGAATATTTTAAGCTGATAACAACTCAACTGCATTTGCATATAAGTACTCCAGCCTTTCTTCTCAAATATATGATTTATATTTTTGTTATCATAGTTTACATCTTTACATATCCTGTGTTCCTCAGTAACTTATTGTGGTTATATTTTTGACTGTTTTGATTTTTAACATTCATACTAAGATTTGAAAGATTTACATACTACCATTACAGTAATGGAGTCTTCTACATTTTATTATGAATTTACCTCTACCAGTGAGTTTTATATTTTCATATGTTTTCATGATAGTAAAAATTATTCTCCTTTTGCTTCAGACTGTAGCACTCCTTTAAGTATTTTTTTGTAAAACTGATCTATCTAGTGGTGATGAACCCCTTTAGCTCTTGGTTATCTGGGAAATATTTTATTTCTCCTTCATTTCTGAAAGACAGCCTTTCTCAGTAAAGTATTTTTGGATGGCAGGTTTTCTTTTTTATTTAGCAATTTAAATATACCATCCCATTCTCTTCTGGCTTGTAAAGTTTCTGCTAAGAAATCCACCAACAGTGAATTGTGTTTTTCTCTTGATGCTTTTAAAAGTCTTTGTCTTTGCCTATCATTATTTTGATTATAATGTGCTTCAGTTGGGACCCCTTTGGGCTGAACCTATTTGGGGATGTTTAAGCTTTATAAGGCTGTATATACACATCTCTTCCAAGTCCTAGGCAATTTAAATAAGCTTTGTGTGCCCCCTTCCCATCTTTTGAGTCTCTGGAATTTACATAATACAAAGATTTGTTCACTTAATGCTGTTCCACAAATTTCACAGGCTTTTCTTCACTATTTTTTATTCTTTTTTTCTCCATCTGACTAGGTTATTTCAAAAGATTTGTCTTCAAGTTCAGAAATCTTTTCGTCTGCTTCATTAAATCTGTTGAATCTCTTAATTGTATTTTTATTTCATCCATTGAGTTCTTCAGCTCTAATGTTACAGATTCATTATTTTTTTAAGGTATATATGTATTTATTAAATTCTTATTCAGATCATAAATTGTATTTCTGATTTTATTGCACTGTGTGTCTGTAGTCTCTTGTATCTTTCTGAGTTTCCTTAACATCATTATTTTAAACTATTTTTCAGGAAACTTGTAAATGTTCATTTATTTAGGGTTAGTTACTAGATCATTATTGTTTTCCTTTGATGGCATCATGTTTCTTTGTTTTGTTTTCATATTTCTTGTATCCCTGTGTTGATACCTGTGCATCTGATAGAACCATTGTCTCTTCCAATTTTATAGAGTGGCTTTCATAGTCAAATGCTTTTACTTGGAAATGGGTTTTAGAGTGTTGTTTGGTTAGAGTGCATTGGCTCTGATTATACCTGGGCACAACAGTGTAGTCTCTGTGCAGTTTCTTCAGCTTTAATCAACATCAGCAATGACTGTAGGTGCTTCAGTGGCCTTGGCTGTGAGAGTTTGTGCCAGCAGATGTGGCAATGTAGATTGTTAGGGTTCTTAGTGGGAAGGACTTTAATGATCTTCCTGGTCTCATTTTCTGCACAGTGGGGAGACTTCTCTGAGGGGATCTCTTTCAGTATTGTGTGTTACATGCGCCACAGGAAGCTGAACTAATGCTGTGTTCCAAGACACAGGTGTTCAGAGTGGGGTGGAGCTAGAGTCTTGGGCTCAGTGTCTTAACTACTGAGGCACCTGTGACATGAATGCAGGTTTAAGGGAAAGCCTTGCAATTTAAAAGGTATGAGATCTGGAGTCATCTACTGAAGAATCAAATGCTTAACTTGGAGGAGAATGGGCGAGGGCTTTTTTCCTTTTTTTTTTTTCCTGAGAAAAAGTATTTACATGACAGTGAGGAATATCAGTCCCAGCCAAGGAGCCAGGGTTTATATCCCAAGGAAATGTCAGTGATGACTAAGTTTCTCTCCCTCCCTTAGAAGGGGAGAGTTGACAACTCCATAAACTGCCCTATAGGGCCATATTCATAATTGTGGCTTCCTTTCCATTACCCTGTACATGTAGGGTGACATCTAGCTCTTGTCACGTTGCCTTGGAGGATTGGGACAAGGGTAACTGATGCAACTATTACTGTGGGGGTTCTTCAAACTAGTTGGTGTCAGCTGTTTCACTGGAATTCAGGATCTGAAAAACAATTTATCAATTTTTAGACAAAACCCTTATGATATGTCAGATGTCCTATCTATTTAAACAATGGGGATGCAGATGGTCAGCATCCAGTGCTGTGTGACTTATGGTTACAAGAAATTAAGTCCAAATGCAGCCTAATCAATGCTTAATTATAACTATACTTCTGTCCAGAATCCTTGTTAACCTTGTGAGGATGGCTTCATTGCTTTGAATCATATTACTTTTATTTGAAATCTGCCTGCCATTGCAGCTTCTATTTAGAACACAAAGGACTCCTTGTTCCAACCATCCTCCTGGACCCCATACTGATGCCTTCCATATTAGCCTTAGAGTAGGGAGATAAAACAGAGTTTTTAATGCCTTGACCCCAGACCCCAGTATACAACCAAGGAGAAGGGTTTTTCTAAGTAAGATCTGCTTTACAAATGGTTAGAGAGAGTCTGTGCTTAGAGAGAGTCTGTGGTTGATAACTCCAACAGAGACACATAGATTAGGAACAGGGCAATTTCTCAAAGGAAAGGGAGACAAGCTGGGACCAGCAAGAGAGTGCAGAGAAAGTGTAATGAATGGAAACAAAATTGTATGACTCCAGGTACCATATCCATTACAGTAGCCAACGGACTTTAACATACTTTTTCTAATGAAAAGATGGTTCCTCTGGGGAATTACATCAGGCAATTTTAAAATTAAATTTTAAACTCTGGAAACATCTTTTTATAATTATATGTCCACTAAAACTGTCTTATGATTATAATTTGACTACAGAGTAAACTTTCCTAGAGAGCTGGAAAGTTTTAATCTTTTGAACATTTAGTTTTAAGCTGATAACAGTTATTTCTCATTATTAATTATCAAGTTGTCATTATAATTTCATTTATCAGTTTTGTAAGTTGGGTTAAAGTGACTCCACCACAGAAATTGTGATGCAATGTAGGCTATTTTATATGATCATTTTTTCTAAGCTACAATTTGAGTTCTAAACACTTGGTGTTGATGAGTTTTGTTGAATTCACCTAAATTAAAAAATATATATCTGATTCTATTTTGGGGAGAGCTCTCTGACCTAGTTCATGTTTGATAGCATGTCATCTTTGCCATGTGTCTCAGAAAGTATATTTGCAATTGCTACAACAGACACTAACTCAATGATTATATAATATACTGTGAGCTTGGAAATAGAAACTCTCTAGCTGCAACAACACCTAGAACAATGTAGGCTGAAAAGTTGTCAAATGAAAGCAACACAGATCCATGGATTAGCTTCTTGAATCCACGTTTGCAAATGAAAGTATTTCTTTTTTTCCCTAGTCCATCTGGAAAACTTTTATTTTTTCCTCCAGGATTTGGGAATGTAATCCTACACTATATCTTGAAACTGACTTAATAGCATGCACATGACAAAGATTTAATTGTGTGTGTGTGTGTGTGTGTGTGTGTATGTGTGTGTGTGTGTGTGTATGTGTGTGTTTCATGGGCATCTCACTATTAAGTTGGCCAATACAGAAATTTCTAATTTCCCACATTAACAACTTAATCTCCACAATATTTCTATAGATCAGGAAAGGAAACTTGCCTTTCACCAAGTTGCCTGAGAGTGAAAAAAAAAAATCTAGGAGAAAATTCTTCAATCTCAGCATGTTGTCCTGGCTCTATCTCTGTCAGACCTTGAGCACTCAAAGTAAATGGGAAGAAGAAGAAATGAAGTCCTTCCCAGAGGAACTCCCCCAGGTAACTATATGATTCTGCATTAATCTATTTGTAACACATATTACTTCCTGAAATGTTTTTATTTTTAATTTGCTTAGTCTTTTATTTCATAGTTCTTCCCACTAATATATAAGATTCATGAGGACAGAGAAATTTGTCTCTCATGGTCATCCCTGTATGTTCCACAACAAGATGGCCTGACACATAATGGCACTTACATGTTTGTTCAATGAATTGCATTTTATTCTTTTAACATGGCTTTTTTTCCCCAACCTATGAGTGTTCTAATGGTAGAAGCTCTGCTTACCGGTTCTCCCACTTCATTCTTAACAGAGGGCCAGGTACTCAGAAATGGGGGATAGGAGGGAGCAGGTAGTCGTGCAGGCTGTCAGACAAAGGAGGACTTGCTAAAGAAGAGTTTGTTTAGGAATGTAACACTTAAATGTCTTCAGATCTCTTCAACAGAGTTCTCCAAAGGCTCCATGTGGCCAAACATTCATGCTAAAATTGCTGTATAGAGGCTATATATTAAATAAACAAAAATATGTGAACACATAATTTTCCCATATTTAGTTAAGTACAGCACATATGTTAGCTCTTAGTACTACTACTTGCAATCTACTTGAAATGGTTGTCAATTTATTTCTCTTTTTTGATGTGATAATTACATATTTTAATGCATTGTACAGGATGTGTACATAATCTATAGATAGAATTAGGTACATTTGAGTATATCACACACACACACACACTACACACACATATATATATTCTTTTTTCTGAGGCGGAGTCTAACTCTATTGCTCAGGCTGGAGTACAGTTGCATGGTCTTGGCTCACTGCAACCTCCTCCTCCCAGGTTCAAGCAATCCTCCTGTCTCAGCCTCATGAGTAACTGGGAATACAGGAGCCCACTACCATGCTCAGCTAATTTTTTCCATTTTTAGTAGAGACAAGGTTTTGCCATGTTGGCCAGGCTAGTCTTAAACTCCTGACCTCAGTTGACATGCCCACCTCAGCCTCCCAAAGTGCTGGGGTTTACAGGCATGAGTCACCGCCCTGGCCCACATATTTTTTTTTCTACTCACATTTTCCTCTCTCATAAAGCATTTTTATATTACATAGATGTACAATGCTTCATTACGTCCAGAGGAATTTTTAAAAATATTAATATCCTGCTATAAATTATGTTTTCTCAGCTAAATATCCAGCAGATTCTGTAACAAAATGTGTTAACAAAATAATATTTTAAAATATGCATTGGACAGGCACGGTGGCTTACACCTGTAATCCCAGCACTTTGGGAGGCCGAGGCAGGCAGATCACTTGAGGTCAGGAGTTTGAGATCAGTATGGCCAACTTGGTGAAACTCATTTCTACCAAAAATACAAAAATCAGCCAGGCGTGGTGGCAGGCACCTGTAATCCCAGCTACTTTGGAGATTGATGCAGGAAAATTACTTGAACCCAGGGGAAAGAGGTTGCATTGAACCGAGATCATGCCACCACACTCCAGCCTGGGCAATAGAGTGGGACTCCACTTCAAAAAAAAAAATATATATATATATGCATATGTATGTGTATATATATATATATGTATGTATATATATATTTATATGTATGTATGTGTGTATATATATATATATGCCTTTAGCTTTGCACTCATTGGTGCTTGGCAGAAAATGCTGGATGCACCCATCCAACTTGGCTTGGATACCTTGAGCTCCTTGAGCCAAGCCAACCTGAGACCTCCCAAAGGGGGTGGCTTACCAGACCACACTTGGATGACTTCCAGCTGGTTCCCTCTCACCAAAATATACTAAAATTTTGTATATTCCTTCCATGTGGCTGGCCATATCCTAAGAAAAGCATTTTAAATTATTTCATTATATTTTTCTCTCCATTTAAAACTTATTTTATAACTATTGACTTTACTCAAGTATTAATGACACTCAGATTTGTATCTACAGGTTATGAAGCTACTTGTTGTGGATGTGAAAGAGAAGTCAAGATCAGAGACAATGAACTGTAAACACTCTAATGGTAATCCATTGTTCATTGATGTGTTCAACTAAGATCAGAAGATGAGTGCTTTAGTATCATAACAATACAACATTTCTATTCCTTGAATGATATTGAGTTAAAACTGGATGACTTGTCATCATGCACTTTTAGTGTAAATAATCACAATTAATTTGTTATTACAAATTTATCAGGATATTTTATTTAATTCCCATTTTTTATTATACCAAAGAACTACAGTGCAATACATTACAAAACGAAAGAAAAATAACCGATAGATTGTATTATAAACATTCTTTTAACTATTAAATACTGGTAAAATCAACATTATCTACTTTTATGCTTCTACTTTATCAACTTTTTAGCAATGTCTGCAATGTAATCATATATGATCGGTTAACATTAAAAGTTTAAAGTCGTTATTTTATTTGTACCCTTCCAAATACTTAATTCCACTTAATAAAGAAAATTATTAATAAACTATATGTTGGTACCTTTCTCTTTAACACTGATTTACCTCTACTAAGATAATATCAGATTTTCAGAAACTGTAACCCTGTATTTCTAAACTGTCTAACATCTCTGAGTTTCTGTTTTTCATCTGCTACCACATGAATACAGCCAGGCTGCCTGAATTCAATGTTATCTTGATTTCTTAGCTGTATCATCACGAGTTATTTAATTCCTCAGCACTTAATTTTCATGACCTGCAAATATATGAATCATAATAATCATTACTAATAAGTTTGCCATGAGAGTTAACTGTGTATGAAGGGCGGATAAAATTATGTGTTACCAAGTAAGTGCGCAATGAATATTACTCAGAACATTATGTAATTAAATTTTTCTGTTAACCTCAGGAGAAAATTGTTGGGCAAACATGAAAAAAATGGATTTAAAAGTTAAGTCATCTAGTTTACAATATAGAAGTAATTGTGTGTATGTAGCATATGGATTTTATTTGCAAGAGTTACAATTTTTTTGCATTGGCACATTCATCCAACAGTATAAATACAACAGTGATTACTGTTAAAATACAAATGTATATTTTACTCTGGAAACAGAGCCAATGCAGTTATTCCAATAATATGCTTCAATTATTAGGCACTTAAAAGATAAAATATTAATGGTGAGGAGGGTAAAGTAAGATCAGTATAATAAAATCGATTCCCAGTTAGCAGATCCTTTCTTTTTCACTCTGTATCACGCCACTTTCTCTGGCTCCATATTGTTCTGTTTTGTTTTGCTTTGTTTTTTCAGTGCTGTTTACACTTAGATTTTTCACAAAATAAATTCTCCTTTTAAACAAACATCTAGTACTCTAATCCTTTTCATTTAGTGTCTGTCCTCTGCTACTTTACTCAGAAACATTTCTCTCTATAAAGAAAAAAAAAAATCACAGCTTCATTTCCAAAGACACATTTTTTTTAATTTAAACAATCTAGAACCAACCATATTTATTTTTATTTTTATTTTTATTTTTTGAACTGAGTCTTGCTCTGTTGCCAGGCTGGAGTGCAGTGGCACAATCTCCACTCACTGCAACCTCCACCTCCAGGGTTCAAGTGATTCTCCTGCCTCAGCCTCTGGAGTAGCTGGGACTACAGGCACACGCCACCATGCCCAGCTACCTTTTTTTTTAAAATTTTAGTAGCTACGGGGTTTCATCATTTTGGCCAGGATGGTCTCGATCTCCTGACCTCGTAATCTGCCCGCCTTGGCCTCCCAAAGTGCTGGGATTATAGGCCTGAGCCACCGCGCCCGGCCGAGCCAACCATAATTTTAAACATGTCTGATACTGACATTAAAATAAGATATTCATTTTAATTTTAAATATATGACCTAAATTATTCAGAAATAATTTGAAATTGCCAATACACTGTGATATTAAAATAGTAATTCAACAACAATAACACAGTTGTTTAAAATTGTAATTTAAATAACTATATTTCATTTTAATCAATGATTTAGGTATTATTTTTAAAATATGACAGTTTATCTTGTAAAGAAATATAATTTAGCTTAACTGCACAATATTCTAAAACAAATTATCTCAACAAATACTTTGAAAATAAGTTAAAGTGATCTTATATGACCTGAACCCCATTCCAGAATATTTTCCTATAAAAGACTTTCATCTTTCAATGACAGTATCGTATTATCTTACATTTCCAAGCATACTATTATTTATATTTATTTAATTTTGAAATCCATTTTGGGATGTCTAGGCTCATAAAAATTTAACAGTAGCCGAACTGATTGATTCTCACAAAATATCTTTATGCATACAGCAAACACTCTGGGTCAGATTATCCAAATAAACGAGATAACAATATGTAACTTAAGATGTGAACATGTAAAATCTGAGCCAACACCATATGGATTTAAAGTTCCCTCCATGTAGACCATTATAATTTGTGTTGTATTTTTCTGCAGGCCAAATAAATGTACCACACCTCAAAGTAATTCTTTATATCTCTTCATATTTATTTTTATTTTTATTTTTTTTCTGGTGGAGTTTTGCTCTGCCACTCAGGCTGAAGTGCAGTGGCATAATCTTGGCTCACTGCAAACTCCATCTCCCGGGTTTAAGGGATTCTCCTACCTCAGCCTCCCGAGTAGCTAAGTAGCTGGAATTACAGGTGCATGCCACCATACCTGCTACTTTTTGTATTTTTAGTAGAGACAGGGTTTCACCATATTGGCCAGCCTGGTCTGGAACTCCTGACCTCATGTTGACCAGGCTGGTCTGGAACTTCTGACCTCAAGGGATCCACCTGCCTCGGCCTCCCGAAGTGCTAGGATTACAGACATAAGCCACTGCACTTGGCCCTATTTCTTCATCTTAATAAAACTCTCATATCAGTATTTTTCCAACTGGCGTTTACTTTTCCTAATGTGTCCATATTTAAAGTATTAAGTAAAAGAAATATGACACATTAATGTGTCTATTTAAAATTTAGGCTTTGGTGGTAAATGCGAGTGGGCCATCCATACCCTAAATGTTACCCAAGGACTGAAGCACTCTGGGCCGTAGAAAGCACACTGGGCTGCCTCCTGTCCCGGCTCCAGGCTCTCGCTTTTGTTTGCTGTAGGACCTTGAGCAAAGTTCTTATGCTTTCTGGGCCATAGTATGTTAATTTGCAAGAGGTTTTTGGATCAGTTTCCCTTAACATTTTATTTTTTCCATATAAAGAGGTAGCTCTTATTTTTTTTGTCAGATATTTATTTATTTATTATCTTATTTATTTTTGTGAGATAAAGGCTTTGATCCTTTTGTTCTTCCATTTAAAAAAAATTATGCAGTGAAATTGACATTGTCTGGTGTGCCATTCTATGAAATTTAACATACATATAGGTTAATATAACCATTACCAAATCAAACTCTACCAACCACAGGTACATCCTCCACAACTATAGTTTTGTCCTTTGGAAAATGTCATACAAATGGAATTATGCAGTAGTTAAACATTTGAAACTGACTTCTTTCATAGAGAATAGCTTAGAGATTCATCCAAGTTCTGTGCACCAATTGTTCATTCTTTTCTATGATTGATCAATAGTACACTGTATGGATGTATCATAATTTTTTTAAATCAATTCACCCATTGAAATGCAATCAAGTTGTTTCCAGTTTGGGGCAATTATAAACAGAACTCTATAATGATAAGCATTTATACAAACATAAACATTTATTTATTGGGGTATATACACAGAAATGGAATTACTGATTCATATAGTAAGTATTTTTAACTCTATAAGAGAATACCAAATTATTTCCCAGGTTGTAAAAGTTTGCATTCCCACTAACAATGTATGAGAATTCTAGTTGTTTTACCACAAGCACTTGATATATATATCTATATGCGTGTGTATTTGTGATGGCTCCATTGTCGGTTTGGTTTTCCAAGCCTATGCTGTACTTTTAGAATCTGGTGAATGTGCACAAACCATTGGACAGTCTAGGACCTGGGCCATAATTAATTGGTTTCAAAAGTTTTTGGCAGCAGACTATTAGTGTATAATGTTCTTAATATTGTGAACAAGTTCAGATTCACTCATGCAAACACACGTTTTAGGAATGACGTGAGTAGTTTATAAATAACTTCATGGTGTTATGTTCTGGAGTTTCTCCCTCTTTGCAATCTTCCCAGTACATTCTGCTTCCTGGGGCTTCTCTTTTGGAGCTCTGGGTAGATAGCTAGAGGGATAGTTACTTTACTCTATGATGCTCTCCAAAACTGTGTGCTTATTCTGGAGCCAAGTGTGGGAAGACAAAGGGAAGAAAAAAGAAAACGAAGTTGTTTCTAACTTCTCAGAAGACCAGGAAGGAAAGAAAGACCCCCACTTTTGCCACTATTATGGGATTGCTCTCTGTGCACTCGCTTTTAGATTTCCTGTATGTTCAATCCAGGCCGAAGAATACCAGAGTGAAAAATGATCATCTTACTACCTATTTGACGATGACTCAACCACTGGTTCTGGTCTTTCCTAGTCTGCTTGCTTTTATCAGTTTCGTGCAAAAGTTCTTGTGGTTTCTGCCATTAAAATAATTAAAAGTAATGGCAAAAACTGCAATAACTTTTGCACCAACCCAATACTTGCTGTTTATAATTCTCAAATAAATGCTCCACCCATTCTTTTCATGATTTATTAGCTATATTCATTAGAAAAGACAGAGTGAAGTGGCCTAATTTCATTTTACCCAGAACTAGAATCACAGGTTAGCTATATTTAACCTCTAATAAAATTATTTTTGCACTTGAATTTTTGTATTTGAGTATTTTAAGCAGCTGCAATGATACAATATTTAACTGATGCTTTAAGCAAGTAAAAAGGAAAAGAAAGCGAAGAACAGCAAAAGCACACACAATAATAGGACATACTATCATGTCATATACAATAATAACAAATTCGGAGGTGGGACATTTCTTCGGTCTCTCAGAGACTGAAGCTAGGTCCATCCTTTTCTGTTCTGTCATTCTCTCTTGTGAGCTACTTCTAGCCTTCATGCAAGATGGCCGCCACACATTCAGGCAGTTTGTCCTCCCTAGATACTTTAAAATGCCAACAGAGATTGATTAAGAAACGATCCTCTTCTCATGGTCCTTGGTCAGAGCAAGGGGAATGTTTCTGAAATTTTCTCTCACAACCCTCTGGACAGAGCTATTACTAAAGCAACCATGGATGAATGAGATTGAATTACCTTAACTGGATTAAACAGACCAGGGCAAACCTCAGGTCCATGATGTTTCCCCAACTCCAGGAACATATGTCAAGAAACATGATGATATTTCTTAAGAAGAATGGGGACGCAGTTATGGCTTTTGTGTGGGCACCCAGAGTGTTAGTGTCAATATTTCTGTGAGCAAATACCCTAATATGTCCCCAGAATGGGAGGCCCCAACACCAGCCTGGAGTCAATGATATATTATTCTATGTTAACATGTTTAGAAAGAGAATGAGGTATTGATTTCACTGTTAAGGGATTAACATGGATCAGATAGAATTTTAGTAAGTATTCACAGATGAAATATTTCCTACAATAATCACTGTAAAAATAAGAGCTAACCACTATCTCTCCATGAAGTTCCAATGACCACCTAACAGCAATCCCAGAGGTGTGCCCTGAAGTATTTTAAATCTATATATGATTTATTGAAAAGATAAATATTTTCCTCATCACATCATGAGCATGTAGTTCTTAATTCTCAACATTTTCATAGATGGTAATAAAGAAGGTATTTCAGCTTACAAATTTTAGGTTACTTTCATAATTAAATATAATAAGGTGAGATAGATATTGGCATTTTCTAAAGTTTTCCTATATCATAATCCAAAAGTTATGTACATGATAAAAATGAAAACAACTCTGATGAATTTTCAAAATAAAGGGTTTCATAAGTGACCCCACATAAATATTTTGCCGTAAAAGTATAAATGCTAGTGAATATATCTGCATCTTTAATTTTGCACAGAATGAAGATTACAGAATATATTTCATTGTTTCAGATATTAAAAAGAGTCAGTGTCCATAAGATGAAAACAATTAGAAGAAAACTTAAGTCTTAGTATAATGTGGCAAACAGTTCACAAGGTTACATTGATATTAACTTGTAGTAGTAAACAGTGTTTTAATTCGTCTTTCACAATTAATGATATGAATCTTAAACATGTTTCTTAATAGTGCTGTGGCCCTATTCGCTCATATATAAATGATGATAAACATTCCTTTGTCAATGGAGTTTTGGGGATTAAACAAGACTATACTTGTAATTTTATATATTTATATATAATTGTATCCTTATGTATTAATATGTATGTACATTTATATATATATGAGAGGTTTAATAAATATTAATCTTCTTTATAGAGAAGATTTTGTTATTTCCAATATAGGGAGGGACACAGACTCAATCTCTCACATTGAACAAAAATGAAACAATCCAAACGCTTGGATCTGCAGTTGACAATTATGGCCAAATTCTTCCATTCTTTCACTCCAGAAGGCTCATACCAACCCCAATTTCTGGCAGCCTGGCTTCCCTGCCTGTCTTAGCTACAGTTTCTTAATAACCCCCAGATTTGTTTAATTCCTAAGCATGTGCTTCTGTGTAATTGCACAAGATTTTCCACACTCTCTCTCACTCTGGGCTTTCCCAAAGTATATCAGACTTGTACAGTTAAGAGGCTGCTGACCACAGAATGAGCATATTTTCCTTGTATCATGCCTGTTTTTAAGCCCTCCCTTCAGGCTATAGGTGATGTATATCCACCTGTACAAGTACAGGTGCAAAGGGTGTTGGCACTAATAGATTCCAGGGCCCTTCACAGGATGCTCCAACATTGACCTGGAGAGATCCTTTCAAGATGAGAAATTCTGTGGCCTAGGGCAACTAACTTAATGACCCTAAGCCTCAGTTGCCTTCCCTTGTAAAATGTTCTATACCTTATAACGCTATCATAAAAGCAAAAAATATAATAATTTTGTCATTAGTAATCATTCGATGTTGGTGATGGTATTATTACTATTAATACTATTACTCTTTCCATTATTATTAGCTCTTATTACAATCAGCTACACTGCAAGGGTTTTCTAGGTTTCAGGCACATGAGACTGTGAGACTAAAAGAAAATACACAAAATAGATTATTAAAAGCATTAACAAACTGGGTTATGTTTGCAGATAACTAAGCCATAAAATTATTCTAATGCAAAGATGAAAACAGATGAACGTGTGGTCTTTTGCATTGATGAGTGATGGGTGAAGTTTTGCCTATGAGAGCAGGCACTTGTGGTACTTGTCGTGCCTCTTGATCAGTCATCAGCCTCCTCCAGTTCAGGGAAGCTAGGACCTTCCTTTAGCAGAGTTAAGTAGATCCCAATTAAGCTAACCATGGTGACTGATTTTACCTTACCAGTAATAGAGTTCAAAACAGCCTTGTGACAGATTCTTCACCAACAATCTACCAAGGAAAATACATATGACCCTGGCAGTTTGGGGGTTTACTCTGGAGCATTTTCCTCACTTTAAAACACTGAATACAAAGTATCGATATTTTCTTTTTTGACTTTGGGAAGTTGTATGAGAGTATAGTGTTTGGAGCTGTTGCAGCCATTTTGTGACTAGGAAGTCTCTGTATCCTTATCCATGGGCAGCATACTGAGAAGGACGGAGTAGAAGGAGGAAAAGATCACTTTCTTGACGATGTCATTAAGCAGCTGAGTTGCCAACCTTGGAAGTGCTCCACCACCACTTTTCTTCTGCGTGGCGAGTCTTCATTACTTAAGCAATCCTTATAGGGAAATCAACCTATGGCACAGAATCAAGTTTGAACGAGAATCCCTTGATTAAATAGGCCATTAAAAGGCAAGAGACTCAGCTCCTGAAAATAATAAAGCACAGCCAGCTGTCTTTATTATTGCAGTTTTCTAAGTTGGTTGACCTACTTGCCTTTTTAGAATTTTACATATTTTAAAAATTCATTTTATCCATAAATAAATATAAGTCATTTTTGATACTGATAGATGATTAGGGGTGGTTGAGAAGAGACTGTAGTCACCAAAAGAGTGAGAAGTAGCCACAGTTCTAAAATTTATGAGATTGCTCCCTGCTGACAATTATATTCAATAACATATTTCTTAGAGGTTTCCATTCACTGATTCTCAAATATTTTGGATCATTGCCTTAAGAAGGGGAAAATGTCTAATCAGGAACATAATCCTCCTTAACATTTTACAATTTTCCTTTTTAAAATGTTTTGTAGCCTGAGGCTTTATAAGACCTATCTTAATATGTTTTTTGATGATGAGCTAGATAAAGATAACTTACACAAGAGTTATTCTTGTTAGGTGAACTAAACCTTCCTCCTACAAGTTACAGAACTGGTAAGTTGTTCAATAACTTATCCCACTACTGGAAAAATGCCCAAGAGCATATATTTAGTGGAGACGGGTTTCACCATGTTGGCCAGAATGGTCTTGAACTCCTAACCTCATGATCCACCCACCTTGGCCTCCCAAAGTGCTGGGATTACTGGCATGAGCCACCACGCCCGGCCCTGTAATTGTACATTTTAAAATGACTAAAAGAAGGCCGGGCACAGTGGCTCATGGCTATAATCCTAGCTCTTTGAAAGGCTAAGGTGGTGGATCACTTGAGGTCGGGAGTTCAAGACCAGACAGGTCAACATGGTGAAACCCCGTCTCCATTAAAAATGTAAGCTGGATGTGGTGACATACACCTGTCAGCCAAGCTACTCAGGAGGCAGAGGCAAGAGAATCACTTAAACCTGGAGGCTGAGGTTTCAGTGAGCCAAGATCACACCACTGCACTCCAGCCTGGGCAACAGAGCAAGACTCCATCACCAATTAAATAAATAAATAAAATGACTAAAAGGGGATAATTGAATTGTTTGGAAAACAAAGGATAATTGCTTGAGGTTATGGATACTCCATTTACCCTGATGTGATTATTACATATTGCATGCCTGTATCAAAATACCTCATGTAATCCATAAATATATCTATACCATGTACATACAAAAATTATAAATTAAAAAACAAAGTCTTTTTTCTAAATATATAAAGTGTAGGATTTTTTATTATAAATTATAATAATTTATACTAATAAATTAATATTTTATTGTTAACTTATCAAAATAAATTAATATTTTATTGTTAATTTATGACCAACATCATATTAATTTTAGACAATATTTTTTATTTTAAGCAACAAAAATACTCTGATGAATTGGAGGAGTGTTTAGAAGCTCACATAATCAATAGTAATCAAGGTCAATAGCTAATATTCAGTAAAAAATCAGAGTGCTTCACAAAACACACTATAGGAAGTGTTTTGTCAGGGGATTGTTGTTCATTACACTATCACCATTGTCTCCACATATCATGGTCAACATAGGAGGATGCTCTATCAACCGTGAGACAATAGTTCCAATAAGAGGTTCTAAATGTTACTTTTTTTGGAACTGGTGACTTGATATTTATAAATCTACATGGGATTGTAAATTAGTAGTCCATTAGTTAAACAGTTGATTTAGGCTTGGAGTAAACTCTAGGTGGGACATATAGTGCCACTGACGAGTCTGTAACTTTCTCTAATCAATACAGCACACGGAGCCCTTGAAATCACTTCTTTTCTGAAAGGCTTTGCACAAAATTGATGCAGGCAGATCTTTGCTGATTGACATGTTTACTTCAGGAGACTAAGCTGTGAAAATACTTTTATAAGTAAGGAAGCTTTGATTTGCAACTTAGAGATGCCAGTATGAGAATGATTAGTAGGGAAATACCTCGATAGTGATAATGTGATCAATTTTAGTAGAATAAACGCATATAATAGTAAAATGCAAATAGAGGAACAGGGGAGAAAAGTTGATAGTGCCAATTGTGATAATGCACAACAAATGTTAGCAATTTGGTGTTTACATTATTTCTATAAAAGCATTGAGCCAGGTCTGTGGTTAAGAGGTAAAGTACAATAACTATCTAAAATGATATTCAGTTATTTTCAGAAAAGATAGAAATGAATTACCTCCTTCTGTATCAAAATTTTCACTTATATTCAATTCCTTCTCCAACTGCACATATCTCAATGTCTTCCTTTTGTGTTCTTTATGTTTGCTTCAGTATATTTCATTTATACATTGTTGGCTGCCCAATATACTTTTTTTTCTATTAGGTCAACACAGATAAACATTCTCTTCTTCTGTTACAGTGTCTTCTAATCAGTCAATGAACAATTTAAAATGTCATAATACAATAGAGAATCAAGAAAAAATATAATGGATTCATGCAGAACAATTTAACTGGTTAAACTAGAAGTGTCACAAAGTAATATAAATATTCAATGTAAATATTGTTTCAAGCTTTCTGTGGCACTTGTAAAAGAGTATTTTCTAATTATAAAGTCTCTTTAATAAGTTAATAAGTTCAATTGACCAAGTAACAGCTCTTGATCATCATTATTTAAAATGGAAGAATAAATTACTGAAAATTACATTCAAACTTTAAACATTTGTCATCCTGCTGATTCACTTGCATTGTTTGAATGATCTGTTTTTCTTTTTGATTAGAAAATTCACAAGAAGATAGGAAAAATGAGGAGAAAATGGCAGGTTTTGTTTGCTGACTTTGATTGACAAAGAAGTCACCATGAAAATTGCAGTGAACCACATGGAAAGCAAATTGCCAAAAAATAATAGTTAGTCATGCTCTTAGGCTGGTAATTGAAATTTTTGTTCAAATTGTGCTTAATATTCAATAACTGTTTAACCAAACTACTGCTTATCTTGGGAATGCAGATACCATGGAGACACTAAGATAAGGTGAATGCTGAAAAGTCAGTTTTAGACTCTACATTGATTACAATCATTTTAGTTTTTTGTGTATCCCATGAAAGTATCACGTTAGTGGTTGTTCTAGGCTTAATATTTGTATAGCAACAAAGAGTAAATAAATTGTAATTTTACATGTTATATTGTTGACCTATGCTAAATATAGTTAACATAAGGAAATGGTTTGGCTGTGATCCACCTAAATCTCATCTTGGATTGTAATCCCATAATCCCCATGTTTCCTGAGAGGGACCCAGTGAGAGGTAATTGAATCATAGGGGTAGTGTCTCCATGTTGTTCTCATTATAGTGAGTTCTCAGAAGAGCTGATGGTTTTATAAGTGTCTGGCATTTCCCCTACTTATTCATTCTCTCTCCTGCTGCCTTGTGAAAAGGTGTCTTTGGATATGGTTGTAAGTTTCCTGAGGCCTCCCCAACCAGGTGAAACTGTGAGTCAATTAAACCTCTTTCTTTATAATTACCCACTCTGAAATATCTCTTCGTAGCAGCCTGATAACTAATTAATACACAGAACAATTACATGAACAAATTATAACAAGTTGGAGCTACATCAGGTTTAAATCAAGGAAAAATGTTTAAAGAATTTTCCTCCTCAATGTTCCTTAGGGTCGAAAAGGCATTTACATTTGTTTATGAATAGGTCCTGTTTGCAAAAAATCCTTAAAGGTAAAACATAGGCTTTAACATTTTGAGGCCAATGATGAAGCTGAGTCTGACTTATAAAGTTTCAGATACAGTAGACCAATTGACATGGGAAACTAGTCTTTCTGTGAGGCTGGTGAAACTGAAGATCAGCACACACTCAGACTTGGTACAGAGAAAGAAACTGATTTAGAAAACATTCTCCGATTAGCCTTTGGTATCCTCCAGTCACCTGGGGTAGAGTGATTTCTGTGATTTCTAAACCTTCTGTGATTTCTAAACCAGATCTCACTGGCCATGCCCATTCTCAGAACTCACACTTTCTTATATTGTAGTCTCTGTTCTACTTCTTCTCTAATATAGTTTTATTAGGAGCTTCATTCAGATATAATTTATATCCCATAACATTCACATTTGAAATGTAACATCCAGTGTTTTTTTAATAATGTTACAGACTTATGCAACCATCACATCTAATTTTAGAACATTTTCACCACCCTCTGAAAAAAACTACATTAACAATTAGCAGTCATTCCCCGTTTCCTTTCTTTCTAAAACCCCTAGCAACCATTAATCTAGCTTCTGTTTTCAGCCGTTTACCATTCTGAGCATTTAGTACAAATATGATCATTTACTATGTGGCCATTTGCTTGTTTGTTTCTTTCTAATATATGGTCTTTTTGACTGGCTTCTTTCACTTTGCATAATGTTTTCAAAGTTCATCCAGATTTTAGCAGGTACAAATACTTCATTCCTTTTTTATGCCTGAATGATATTTAGTGGTGTTTTTTGCTGTTATGAATAATTCACTGTTTGGCTGCCCTGATTATGCATGTATAATTCTTTTCTAGGGACATGTTTTTATTTTGGAGGATATATACTTAGATATTGAAATACTGAGTCATGTAATAAATCTAGGTTTAAATATTTGAGGGTCACTTCTTGATTGCTTGTGACACAAATCTATTATGCATATATGTATGTATTTACATTGATTGTACTTTCGGTGTCCTATCTATCATGGTCATGAAGATTTACTGCTACATTTTCTTGTAAGAATTTATAATTTTACCTCTTACATTTGTTTCTGTGATCCATTTTTCAGTTAATTCTTGTGTACAGTGTGAGGTAGAAGACCAACTTCATTCCTTTCTGTGCGACATTTCAGTTTTCCCAGCATTTTTTATTGAAAAGTTAATAAAGTGAATTGTAGCATAGAAAATATCACATTGAATTATATTGGCACCTATATCAAAACTCAGTTGATCATAAATGTAAAGATTTATTTCTGAAATCTTATTTCTGTTCTATTAGTTGATATATCTCTCCTTGTGTTAGTTCCATAATGTCTTAATTGCTGTAGCTTTGTACTAAGTTTTGAAACAGGATAGTATATGTCCTTCAACTTCGTTCTTTCTTGCCGGGTTGTTTTGGCTGTTGCGGGTTTCTTACATTTCCAGATGATTGATTGTATAGAGCTGTTTCTCAATTTCTGTAACAAAAGCCAGCTGAAATTTTGGTACCGGTATCATTGAATATGTAGAACAGTTTGGTAAGCATTGTCATCTTTACCAGTGAACATCATATTTTTTAGCCTCTAATATCTCTTAAAATAATTGGTCCCCATTCATGTCCCCCAAATAGTCAATAGTCAAATATAGTCCAGCATCTTTGTTTATACAGAAGAAAATAAATTCTTTTGCACCATGCTAAGAACCAGATCCAGCTCTGAATCAAACTGTGAAACAAAATATAGTCCTGAATAAACTACTCAGCTGCTCATGTCAGAGCATCCCCAATGAGGTCAAAAGTGACTTCACAGTTTTCTTGAGTTCACAAGCAAAACGGTTGTGTATATGATTTCCATTAATTTAGTTTAAGAGTGCATTCAAGTAGTTTTCTCAGAAAAAAAATGAAAACATTTTTCCCCCAAAATAATATGGAATCATCTACTTCAAGTAAAACACCATAACTGACAATTTTTCCAATTTCTATACTTTCAAGATTCAAAATTTTGGTTTTGTTTTCACATATACAAAAACCAAAAATGCCTTTAAAATACACAAAGTATTTTTGCAGTGTAAGGACCAAGAAGTACTGCATGCCAATATAGAACCACAACCATGAAATAGATATGAGAAAATTCATGATATAATCATTTCACACTCCTTTCTTCTATGTACCACCACAGGCAGAGGTATGTATACTCCTTTCAACTAGCTGGATACTTTTATTTAAAGTAAACCATAAAGGAAATTGAAACTAAAAGTAGATAATGGTGATGCGTCAGTTTTTTTTTTTTTTTTTTTTGGTTTTAGATTTTCTTTCCTCATGGATGACACAAGGCAGAAAAACTCACAGCAAATAACATAAATTTTGCTTGAGGACAAAACTGGAATTTTGCTTGGGAAGTCTAAGTGTCTTCTGATATGACAACAGCTGCTTCTTGAATGTCTAAACTTTTCTACCATATACCAATGCAGAATAGCCTTGAACTTGGGGAATTATCACAGCCGATGTAATTCTTCAGCAATGTTCTCATGAAGCATCTAATGTAGATCCACATGGCTTTTCCAGTGAACCTGCCAGAGTGCATTAGGAACAAAGTGTACCCTACAGATCCAAAACAAATTATCATGCTGTATGGAATTATTTGATAGAAACCAATTAAATTCTGTAAATTTTCTGCCAAAGATAATAGTTTTAGTTTTAGAATAATTCATATGAAGCCATTTTTGAGACAATAATTAAATACCAAGCCTAATTGTCTATTAAGGCCATATTTCTCTTGTGCTAATAAAAGCAAATTATCAGCGTTTAAATCTATCAGGGGATTCTTCTGAATTTTCTAGTGTTATTAAAAGGCAATTTTAATGAATTCCTTAAGGACAAAGGCTTGCTTCATAGCAAACACTGAATAAATGTACGGTGAAGGACTTATGAGCAGACAAATAAATGCACATCAGTAGAGTGAAATATATACTGAGGTTCTCACATCACTTCTCCCCACCCACGGAGTCAGATGCCAATCAATGAAAGATTTGTAGGCAAAACCATTCAGGACATAGGCACAGGCAAGGACTTCATGACCAAAACACCAAAAGCATTGGCAACAAGGGCCAAAATAGACAAATGGGACCTAATCAAACTCCACAGCTTCTGCACGGCAAAATAAACAGTCATTAGAGTGAATTGGCAACCAACAGAATGGGAAACAATTTTTGCAGTTTACACATCTGACAAAGGGCTGATATCCAGAATTTACAAAGAACTACAACAGATTTACAAGAAAAAAACAAACAAGCCCATACAAAAGTGGGCGAAGGATATGAACAGAGACTTTGCAAAAGAAGACATACATGAGGCCAACAAACATATGAAAAAATGCTCATCATCGCTGGTCATTAGAGAAATGCAAATCAAAACTACATTGAGATACCATCTCACGCCAGTTAGAATGGCAATCATTAAAAAATCTGGAGACA